>JAKRSK010007266.1:0-25119 GCA_029891615.1 Natrix natrix natrix | reverse complement strand
TTATAGAAACATGATTCCTTGATGGTCAGAGAAGGAAATATGAATAAAGAATAGAATGGAATGGAATGGAGTGGAGTGAAATAGAGTAGAGTAGAGTAGCGTAGAGTAGAGTAGAGTAGAGTAGAGTAGAGTAGAGCAGAGCAGAGCAGAGTAGAGTAGAGTAGAGTAGAAGAGTCGGGTAGGGTAGGGTAGGGTAGGGTAGGGTAGGGTAGAAAGGAGAGGAGCGAAGAGGAGAGGAGAGGAGAGGAGAGGAGAAGAGAAGAGAAGAGAAGAGAAGAGAAGAGAAGAGAAGAGAAGAGAAGAGAAGAGAAGAGAAAATATTTATTGGCCAAATGTGCTTGGACACTCAAGGAATTTATCTCCAGTAATCTCTCTCACTGCACATACAAGTAACAAGTGATAAATCATGATCGTAATCTTCATAAAATACATTCCTCATAAATCTTAAGATACAACACTTAGTGATAGGCATAGAATACTAAATAAGCAACCAACATAAATCATACTAGGTTACTAAATAAAGCAAATCATATAAATCATAAGAGACAAACAACTAAGTTATTGTCATAAGAAATTAAGGAAATAGGTAATAGAAAAGATGAGATGAATAATGGTAATACAGCTCTCAGTGTTGTGGGAATTAACTTGGTCTAGCAGAGTGATGGCCTGTGGGAAAACTGTCCTTGTTTCTTGTTGTTGATGATAGTTATAGCATCATCTTGAGCAAAGAAGTTGAAACTGTTTATGTCCAGGATGTGAGGGTTATGTAGCTATTTTCACAGCCCATTGTCTGGCTCAGAGGCAGGTCCTCAATGAAGACCGGCTGGTAGCAATTGTTTTTTTTTCTTCTTCTTCTTCTTCTACATTTCTAACTATCCACTGAAGACTGTGTCTTGTCTTGTTTGGTTGCAATGCCAAACCAGACAGTTATACAGATTCAAATGACAGTAATAGTAATTCCTTTTTAGGACTGAGTAATATAGTCATGACTAAATGCCAAAGGCGCACGGAACACTGTTACCTTCCCACCAAAGGTGGTTCCTATTTTTCCTACTTGTATTTTTACATGCTTTCCAACTGCTAGGTTGGCAGAAGCTGGGACAAGTAATGGGAGCTCACTCCATTACGTGGCACTCGGGATTCGGACCACCAAACTGCTGACCTTTTTGATAGACAAGCTCAGCATCTTAGCCACTGAGCTACTGCATCTCTCTGAGCCACCGTGTCCCTCTTTAAACATGAAGAATAGCTAAAATCTCGCAGTAGAGAAGAGCACTTTGAAGGAAGGGTAATAGAAAGAAGAAGAGAAGCTTCACCGACATAGTAAAAAAAGACATTGGATTTATATCCTGTAATCTCCAGTAGAATTGCTAAAATGGTCTACTCAAATTCTCAAAATAACTGCTGATTGTTGTTGCTTGATGTCCAACAAAACTGAGTTGTCCATCCCTTCTTCTTCATGACGCAAATGTAGGTAGCCACCAACAAACCATTGGTCCATGAAGGCTCATTCTCCCCCTTTTAGGCATAGCCCTCCCACCCTATATGGTGAAAATTTATCTTCTGAACATGGAGATGACAATCTGAGGATGACATGTTGATAGCTCCAAACCAGTTTGTTGAAAACAGCTACATTCACTTTCCTCAAACTCGAGTCGATTAAAGATTTAATTGAGAGGGAGAACATAATACAATAAAATATAATTCTTTATTGGCTAAGTGTGACTGGACCCACAAGGAATTTATCTTTGGTGCATATACTCTCAGTGTACATAAAGAAAAATAAAATAGAATACATTCATCAACTATCTCAAGATACAACACTGAGAGATAGTCATAAGTTACTAATAAGCAATCAAATTATACTAGGAAACAAATAAAACAATATAAAATTTAAAAATTCAAGCAACATGGTTATAGTCATAAGTGGGAAGAGATAGGTGCTAGGATGGAAGAGAGGAATAATAGTAGTACAGTCTTAGTAGATAATTTGACAGTGTTGTGAGGTTTAGTTGTTTAGCAGAGTGATGGCATTTGGGGAAAAAACTGTCCTTATTTCTAGTCATTCTGGTGTGCAGTGCCCTATAAAGTTGTTCTGAGGTCCATGCCTATAAAGGCATGGATAAAGAACTATTTAATTTATAGTTTAATTCGATTAATGCCCTATTTAATCAGATTTATTTTACTAACATTAAAACAATTCCATACCACAATACAAAACCCTGAACAACTCAAAAGCATCAGAATGCTCCTGCATTAAAAACATTTTTTTTCCATACCTTTGGCAAGAAGCAAAATTAGAGCATTATTCCAGCATGAAATATATAGGGGGAAAAAATGTTTTTTTTTTTCAAAATACCTGAACGTAAAGAGGACCTCATCCAATCACCCAGCATTAAAAATATCCCCCGGGTTCAGTGCCGAAGAAATTTCCCAACAAAACCAAACGGATACTGAGATGGTATTCAGTAAGTCTAATCCGTATATAGATTTTGTTCAGAGTTTGACTAAGATTTTATTTTTCTTCTGACTCCCTTGGGATCTACCCATGCCAATTTAAGAAAGCTCATTAAACTTGAGGCAAGTTCATGACTAAGTCACAATCTGTATAATTTCTCTTTCTGTATACACACACACACACACACACACACACACACACACACACACAAACACACACCTAACTTCTTCTCTGTACTACTTCTAGCTATAATATTTCTGCAAGTTTATGGGTTCTACCTCTGCTTCTAAGTATAGAGGTAGAGTTTATATGGTATTTCTTGACCACAATATACGTCTTTCCAATAGGGCCAAAAAATGGCCTGCAGGGTACTTAGATCTGCCCCAGCAAAGGACCGCCCCACGATGCCTCTGCCAGCGAAAATCCCCCCCCCCCAACGGCTCCATTTTGGCTGGCAGAGGGCTATCAAAAGAAACTAAAAAACGAACCAGTTCTCTTGGCGGCGCCGTAAGAGCCTTCTGCGCATGCGCAGAACATTTTTTCTTGCACTGCACATGCGCAGTCCCTGCGTGAACTGGCTAGTAGTGGCAGCCGGAATCCAACCTCTGGGTAGAGTGCACTTTATAAAGTATTTCTTATTTATTTATTTTATTTATTTATTTGATTTATAGACCGCCCCCTCTCCCTGAAGGGACTCGGGGCGGTATACAGGCACATTAAAAAACCGAATACAAAGAATAAATACATTTAAAATCAAATTAAACCTTAAGGCTGTACAGGATGGTTAAAAATAAAAAATCAACTTAAAACCAACCCTAAAAATTTAAAAGTGCAGAATTGAGGGACTAAACTGGGATTAGGCCAGGCCAGCTAAACTAAACAGGTGGGTCTTAAGCTTCTTACGGAAGGAGCGGAGATCGGTAGTTGTCCTGATGTCCGGGGGGAAGTCATTCCAGAGGGTCGGGCCCATCACAGAGAAGGCCCTACTCCTAGGCGCCGCCCGCTGGCACTGCCTCGTGGAAGGCACCCGGAGGAGTCCCTCTCTGTGAGAGCGGATCGGCCGAAAGGATGTATGGGGCAGGATACGATCCCGCAGTACCTAGGTCCTGTGCCATGGAGCGCTTTAAAGATGATAATCAGCACCTTGAAACGCACCCGAAAAGCCACAGGTAGCCAGTGCAGCCCACGCAGGAGAGGTGTTACGTGGGAGTACCTAGAGACTCCCACAATTGTCCATGCGGCCACATTCTGAACCAACTGGAGCCTTCGGGTGCATCTCAAGAGGAGCCCCATGTAGAGAGCATTACAGTAGTCCAGCCGGGACATCACAAGTGCATGGGTGACTGTGCGAAAGGCATTCCGGTCCAATAGGGGACGCAATTGGCACACCAGGCGAACCTGGTGAAACGCCCCCCTTGCCACGGCCGTCACATGGTCATCCATTGACAGCCGGGCATCTAGGAGGACGCCCAGATTGCATACCCGATCCACGGGGGCCAGCTCTTCACCCCCAATGGCCAGTGATGGAAGCAACTGGTTTATTTATTTATTTATTTATTTATTTCTTAGATTTTTAGACCGCCCCTCTCCCAAAAAGGGACTCGGGGCGGTGTACAGTCAATATAATAAAATCATTCATAATAATTAAATACATTTAAACTACATCTAAGATACATTTGGAGGCGGAAATAGGCTGTACTAAGAAATAAATAATTCTAATCTTAAAACATCACAATTAAAACCCCAAACCCTAAAATAAATTAAATCCCTGGGAGGTAAAACTAAGAAAGTGCCAGGCCAGCTGATTGAAACAGGTGAGTCTTTAACTTTTGCCGGAAGGAACGGAGGTCGGTGGTAGTTCGAATGTCTGGGGGGAGGTCATTCCAGAGGGTTGGGCCCATCACAGAGAAGGATCTACTCCTAGGTGTCGCCCGCTGGCATTGACTAGCAGACGGCACCAGGAGGAGCCCCTCTCTGTGTGAGCGGATAGGTCGCAGGGACGTGTGTGGTAGGATGCGATCCTGCAGGTAACTAGGTCCTCTGCCATGGAGCGCTTTAAAGATGGTGATCAATACCTTGAAACGCACCCGAAAGGCCACAGGTAGCCAGTGCAGCTCGCGCAGGAGAGGTGTTACGTGGGAGTAACGTGTACTTCCCATAATAACCCGCGCGGCTGCGTTCTGAACTAGCTGCAGTCTCCGGATGCGTCCCAAGGGAAGCCCCATGTAGAGGGCATTGCAGTAGTCCAGGCGAGACGTCACCAGCGCATGAGTGACCGTGCGCAGGGCACTCCGGTCCAGTAGGGGGCGCAATTGGCGCACCAGGCGAACCTGGTGGAACGCCCCCCTTGCCACGGCTGCCACATGGTCCTCCATTGACAGCCGGGCATCAAGGAGGACGCCCAAATTGCGCGCCCGCTCCACAGGGGACAATTGTTCGCCCCCTATGGCCAGCGATGGAGTCAGCTGGCTGAACCGAGGTGCCGGTAACCACAGCCACTCGGTCTTGGAGGGGTTGAGTTTGAGTCTGTTGTCCCCCATCCAGACCCCGACGGCTTCCAAACACCGGGACATCACTTCGACAGCCTCGTTGGGGTGGTTTGGGGTTGAAATATACAGCTGAGTATCATCAGCGTAAAGATGGTACTCAACCCCAAAACCACGGATGATCTCACCCAGCGGCTTCACATATGCGTTGAACAGGAGAGGCGAGAGGACCGACCCCTGTGGCACCCCACAAGTGAGTGGCCTCAGGGACGATCTCTGCCCCCCTGTCAACACACATTGCTTCCGGTCGGAGAGGTAGGAGCCGAACCACCGCAAAACGGTGCCTCCGACTCCCATCCCCTCCAACCGGCGCAATAGGATACCATGGTCGATGGTATCAAAAGCCGCCGAGAGGTCTAATAGGACCAGGATAGAGGAGCAACCCCTATCTCTGGCCCTCCAGAGATCATCAACCAACGCGACCAAGGCTGTCTCAGTGCTGTGCCCGGGTCGGAAGCCGGACTGGCGTGGGTCTAGATAGTCGGATTCGTCTAGGTGTCGTGGGAGCTGCTGCGCCACCACATTCTCGACAACCTTCGCCAAGAAGGGGAGGTTGGAGACTGGACGATAGTTAGCTAGCTCCATTGGGTCGAGCGCAGGCCTCTTGAGCAAGGGTCTCACCACCGCCTCTTTCAAGGCGGTTGGTAAGTATCCCTCACTCAGTGAGGCGCTCACCAGGCCCAGGAGCCAGCCTCGTGTCACCTCCCAGGCTGCCAGTACCAGCCAGGAGGGGCACGGGTCCGTTAAACAAGTGGTGGGTCGCAGCCGTCCACGCAGCCTGTCCAAATCCTCGGGGGCAACAGAGTCAAACTCCTCCCAGAATGGTCTCTCAAGACTCGCTGTTGGCGGCTCGTCTGGTCCACTGACGGAGGTCCACCCGCTCCGGATCTGATCGATTTTGTCCTGAAGATATTCCCCAAACTCCTCTGCTCTACCCTGTAAGGGTGTCTCCCGCGCCCCCTGCGATAAAAGGGAGCGAGTCACCCTAAACAGGGCGGCAGGGCGGTTATCCGCGGACGCAATAAGAGCAGCACAATGTCTACGTTTGGCCGCTCTTATTGCCACAAGGTAAGTCCGCAAATAGGCTCTTACCTGTGTTCGGTCAGATTCGGAGCGCGAGGATCTCCACCTGCTCTCTAGACGTCTCCTGTGGCGCTTCATCACCCTGAGCTCCTCAGTAAACCAAGGAGCCCGGGTGGGTCGATGCCGCAGGAGAGGTCGCAAAGGCGCAACCCGGTCCAAGGCCCCAGTCGTCGCCCTATTCCAGGCAGTCACTAGGTCCTCGGAACGGGAGCGGGACAAGGCTACAGGTATTGGCCCAAGCTCCGTCAGGAATCTATCAGATTCCATCAGGTGCCTGGGGCGGTACCAGTTTATAGAGTCTGGTTCCGCCTCCTCGCGGTGGGGGATAGCGCCAGGGAAGTCCAGCCGGAGGGATGAGTGGTCTGACCATGACAGGGGCGTGATAACTAAATCCCCTATTCCCAGATCACTCGTCCACTGTTCAGATACAAAAATGAGGTCCAGTGTGTGGCCCCCTTCGTGAGTGGGGCCCTGCACTAATTGGGTCAGGTCCATGGCCGTCATGGAAGCCATGAACTCCCGAGCCACCTCGGAAGCCACTCCCGTTGACGGCAAGTTGAAGTCCCCCATGACCAAAAGTCTGGGAGTCTCAACTGCCGTCGCTGAGATTAGCTCGAGGAGCTCGGGCAGGGCTGCTGATGCATAGCGAGGAGCCAAGTATACAATCAGCAAGCCCCACTGCCTCCCTGGGCCCCAGCTCACACCAAGGGACTCACACCCGGGTATCTGAGGAACAGTGAACTCCCTCGGCTCTAAACATTCCCGCATAACCACCGCCACCCCGCCACCCTTACCCAGGGCCCGAGGCTGATGGAATGCTCGAAAACCCGGTGGGCACATTTCCACGAGGGGTAAACCACCCTCGTGGCCCAACCAGGTCTCCGTTATCCCTGCAAGGTCTAGCTCCCCCTCTGAGATCAACTCATTAATGAGGGGGGCCTTGTTGGTGACAGACCTTGCATTGCAAAGCATCAGCCGCAGGCCCTGGCTCTGTAGCACCTGTCCACCTAGACTGCAGGGGTTGGTACAAGCGGACCGGGCGTAACCAGCAGCCGCGGTCTCCCAACCGACCTTGGGATCTTATCCTGTCCTCACATCCCCTCCTCCCCGCGACCGTTGTAATAGGACAACCCTCTGCTTTCGTGACCTTTATATTCCCCCCCTCCACCGCATCCCCGTCCTTCCTGGGCTCACCTGTCTGTCCGGCTCTGGCCCTCCTCCCGGTCTGATTAACCCTCCCCCCCCCCCTGGGCCCCCCTAAAAAAGATAAAAAAACATTTTACTAAAAATCCCCTTAGCTTCCGATTCCTGCACCTCTCGGGGTCCACGAACCCGTCCTCGAGGCGGGCCCTTGAAAGAGCCAAGGGCCAAGCCTGCGAGAGAGGGGCCTCCCGCAGGCGGAGCAAGTCTAACCTCGAATACGTTATTAAAAGTCCCAATAGGGTAAGGTACTGATAAAACAAAGTTGATAGGTCATAGCCGGCAGGTTGAACCGGGGTGCTGGAAGCCACAGCCACTCCGTCTTGGATGGGTTGAGTTTGAGTCTGTTACTTCCCATCCAGATACGTACGGCTTCCAGACACCAAGACATCACTTCGACGGCGTCGTTGGGGTGGTTCGGGGTAGAAATGTACAGCTGGGTGTCGTCTGCGTACAGGTGGTAATCCACCCCGAACCCACGAATGATCTCACCCAGCGGCTTCATATATGTGTTGAACAGGAGAGGCGAGAGGACCGACCCCTGCGGCACCCTGCAGGTGAGCGGCCTCAGGGTCGACGTCTGCCCCCCTGTCAACACACATTGCGCTCGGCCGGAGAGGTAGGAGGAGAACCATCGCAAAACGGTGCCCCTCACTCCCAGCCCCTACAGACGATGCAATAGGATACCATGGTCGATGGTATCAAAAGCCGCCGAGAGGTCTAATAGGACCAAGATGGAGGAACAACCCCCATCTCTGGCCCTCCAGAGATCATCCACCAACGTGACCAAAGCCGTCTCTGTGCTATGGCCGGGCCGGAAACCGGACTGGCGCGGGTCCAGATAATCAATTTCCTCCAGGTGGCGTGGGAACTGTTGTGCCACCACACTCTCTACAACCTTCGCCAGGAAGCAAAAGTTGGAGACGGGACGATAGTTAGCCAACATAGCTGGGTCCAGGGAAGGCTTCTTGAGTAGGGGCCTCACCACCGCCTCTTTCAGGGTGGTCGGCAAGAACCCCTCTCTCAAAGAAGCGTTGACTATCTCCTGGAGCCAGCCTCGTGTGACCTCCCAGGATGCCAGTATAAGCCAGGAGGGACACGGGTCCAATAAACATGTGGTGGCTCACAGTCGCCCACGCAACCTGTCCATATCATCAGAAGTAACAGAGTCAAACTCCTCCCAGAATGGCACCTCAAGATCCACCTCCGATGTCCCTTCTGGACCACTGAAGGGGACCCACTCGCTGCGAATCTGAGCAATTTGTCCTGCAGATACTCCCCAACTTCTTGACTACAATATACGTCTTTCCAATAGGACAGGGGTGTCAACCTCAAGGCTCATGGGCCAAAACTGGCCTGCAGGGTGCTTAGATCTTCCCTGAGGGGCTGGCCTGGAACCAGGAAAGGACCGGCCCACAGTGCCTGTGACAACGAAAATGCGTTCCTCCCCCCCAGCTCCATTTTGGCTGTCAGAGGGCTATCAAAACAAACTAAAAACGAAACAAAAGGAGAAATGTTTCCCCTTTTGCATTGCAGCATGGAAGAAACGACAGGAAAGGAGAATGGGAAAGAGGGAAGACAAAGAAAAAGAAGGGAAAATGGGAAGAGAGCAAGGAAGGAAAATAAGGAAAGAGGGGAAGGAAGAAGAAGATGAAAGGAAGAAGGAAGGAAAAAGAAGAAAAGGGAAGGGAAGGAGGGAAGGAAGATTATAATGAGAGTGAGGGATGGTCTCAGGGAAGTCCTGCCTTAGCATTGGCCACCACAGATGCCCCTGACAAGAGTCCCTGGCCACACCCACCATGGCCACGCCCATCCCTGACCACACCCACCATGGCCACACCTACCCCGGCCCTCCAAGGTCAAACACAACCTTGATTTGGCCCTTAGTGAAATTGAGTTTGATACCCCTGCAACAGGATATTTAAAAGTTGAGCCTTTGCAGCTAAATTCATAAATAAATTCCTGTTTTCCTTCTTCTTCTTTCTTTTTCTTCTTTCTTCTTTCTTCTTTCTTCTTCTTCTTCTTCTTCTTCTTCTTCTTCTTCTTCTTCTTCTTCTTCTTCTTCTTCTCCTTCTCCTTCTCCTTCTCCTTCTCCTTCTTCTTCTTCTTCCTCTGTATTGTTATGTCTTTGAGAAGACCCAGAATTTTTACAGCAGATCAGTAGGAGAGTTCAAAAGGTGCTTTTTTTCCAAAAAGCAACTGGAGTTTGTTTTTCCTTGAAGACGTTTTGCTTCTCACCCAAAAGTCCAATTGCCTCTTGAAAAAGCACCTTTGGGACAACGAGGATGTCAGGCCTGTAGTTATGTTCTTTTTAGGATCTTTGGCCTGCCACACCTTCTTATAATTTTCTATGCTGTTACATTAGTGTAGTAGTTGGGAGGGGGGAATAGAAAGGAGTAGGATTGTGGAATGTTTTGTTATTCTTTCTAGGAGCTCAAGATCATCTTTTGTCTCCGCACCTTGACACCTGACCGGAAGCAGAGGGGTGTAGATGCCAGCGTGGAAGATGATGATTGGAACATGTGATGGTTTTGTGGGTGTGGGGATAAGATCATGAACTTTCAACTGGGTGGAATTCCAGGAAGAAGATCAGAGTTGGAATTCCATAGATGTGCTAACTTGCCTGTATGATTAAATTGGAACTTAAAGGATGATTCTGCCTTGGTCTCTGATTGATTTCATACATGGTATTTAGAACCCTCACATGATTGAGAAGATGTTTAGCTATGCACTGAACTGAAGAAGCTTCTTGGATGAGAAGTGAAAGGTCTTCAAAAAAAAAACCCAGAAAGTCCAGTTGCCTCTTAAAAAAGCACCTTTGGGACAACCATGACTTGGATGACTGAGAATCTCTATATATGTCAGTATATAGCATTATATTCCTGAGTCTACTTCATTCATTTGTTTCATGATAAATACTTCTATTGAAAGAATGGCAACCATTCAACCTTACGAAAGCTTTGCTCTGGATTGAGGACCCTGCAGCTTAAATGTTGCTCATGTAGCCTCTAACACAGGGGTGTCAAACTCAAATTTACAGGATGGATCCAGCCCATGGGGTTCTTAAATCCGGCCCACAGGAATATCAAAGGACCAGCTGGCAGTGCCTCTGCCAGCTAAAATTGGCTGTGTGTGTTTTTGGCCCAATTTTAGCCCATTTCTGACCTGTTTTCAGATGGCAGAATGCTGCAGGAGGCCATGAAGGGTGAAAATAGGGCATGTGGGTGGGGGAGAGAGTGTGGTCTTCCATGCCTTATTTTGGCCGGTAAACTGCTGCAGGAGACTGTTCAGGCTGAAAATGGGACAGAGAGGGCCGCCCCCCCCCCCATGCCCTGTTTTGGCCAGTAGAGTGCTACAGAAGCATCCATCCCATCTCCCCCCTCTCCCTGTCAGTGCCCCCCACCCAGCCAACGGAGGAGAACAACAACACTGATCTGGTCCTCAAAGAAATCCAGTTTGGCAGCCCTGCTCTAAGTGTCCATCTTCCCCTTTCCATCTGAAAAAAAAGGGAACATGGGATTCAGGAGGAAAAAGATGCAATGATATATATTTTTTTCGTCCTCCCAGTCAATTATGGCTGAATGTCTTTTGGAATTGGGGAAATCACTATGCAGGTTTGTCAAAGTTCTGAAAATTAAGCAGGGGGTTGGACTAGGAGATCTCCAAGATCCCTTCGAGCTCTGCTATTCTGTTATTTTGTTAAGCCTGAGAGTCTACATTTTTAGCACTTCTGCATTGATTCTGAGAGAGCTTTCAGTACAATTAATGGGGACCTGATTTTTTTAAAAAATTCGACTATACCAATATTCTCTCCACCTCACCCCCACCCCCCAGCTCCCTTAGGACTTTCTTGTAGATATCTCAAGGATTTCTTAGGAGGTCCCTGAGCACCACATAGATCTCTGTGGGCCAATTTAAGAAAGCTAACCTTGGAAAGTTTTACGCATTAAGTTATTGAAAGATAAAGTCTATCCAAGTGTGTGTGTATGTGTGTGTTAAGTGTGATTCTGTGATTGCACACACATTATATTCAGGATGTAAAGGTATATATGATCTATTTCCCTATTGAAATAACAGTTCTTCAGAAAAGTATGACATTTCAGCTAGAAAAATAGGTGTTTAATTATCTCTTTTGGGGAGGCAATATATTTGCTGCCAGAACATGACATCATTTTCCTAGATGCTCTATTTTTTCTCCTTATGTTATTTCATGCCACAATGGCCTCTTTAAAAAAATCCTTGACTTTTATCAACTGACAAAGCCCATATTTAGTTAACAATTCAGACATTATTATTTTTTAAATAATGGTATCTGTTGTGACCCAACAGGATCCTTCGCAGCTCTTGAGCGACTCAGATAGTGACGAACCCTATGAGTCGGCTATGGAGGGGGGGGAGGACCCTGGGCAGGGTTCAGATGAAGAGCAGGGACCAGAGAGGCTGGTTGGCCACCACGAGGCACCTGAGGCATGGAGCAGTGGGGAAGATCGGAGGGAGTTTGTCCCTGATGCAAGATTGAGGAGGGCGGAGAAACGAAGGCAACAGCTGCTCCGGAGACATGCTCCTAAGAGATAATGAAGCTCAGGTGGTTGGGGCGTGGCCCCTCCCAAGAGCGTATATAAGACAGGACTTTGGGGAGGAAGATTTTGCAGGACTCAACTGCTCGTAACAGTATTGAGGAACTTCTGTCTGGTCTGTTCTGTTTGATTTGGGTTACTGCCAACTAGTCTTGTATGTGATTCTTGCCTGGGCTTGCAGCCAACAGAGTTGTAATCTTTGTGATTAAAAAGTGGCAGACAGCCAAGCCTTTGTCGGCATTCATTGCTGGACAGAGGGGGGTCATAACAGGTATCTATCTCCAAACTGCAAAGTGACCCCTCGATGTGTATGGCGGCTCACAGCTACTTGTTCCTTGGAGTGCTGGCTTGCCAGATTTTTGTCTTGAATGCATCGGTAGATTCTGCTTTTTCTTGTTTCCTCCGGGGCTTCCAAAATTCATGTCTGGGTGGTCTTGGTCTTGCCGCCTGGCTGACAGAGCTTCCCGGTGGTTGATCGGACAAGTGTTCACTTCTGCAGATTCGGGCGAGGTGTCCTCTGCGGTCACAGCACTGACAGATAACGTCCCTGAAACAGCAAGCAGACCTCTGATGATTTCCACCACCACCGGTGGAAGGCGGGAAGTGACTTTCAAAATCGTGCACCATTTTTTTCTTCTCAAGTCACAAGTGGCAGACCTCATCCTCGCTGTCAGACGAGTTTTCTCCTTTGATGTTCTCGCAATCGACGTCTGCTGCTCTGTGCGTGCTTTTGGGACTGCTGTGTTTCTGTAGGGTCTCAGTGGCTTTAGTTGAGGATTCTGTAGCTCTTGCCCCATTTAGAGCGGCTTGTACTATGAGGTTTGCTTTGGCCAATATCCTCTGCTGCAAATTAAGGTCTCTTACCCCACATATTATCCGGTAGAGCAGTAACTCATCTAGCTCACAAAATATGCAATACGCTGCGGCTTTATGGACCACGAGAACATATTGATTGATGCTCTCCCCATCTCTCTGGTCGTGGAGATTGAAATCGTGCAGCCACACGAATTTTGAAGGCTTCGGCGCGTAGTGCACTTTAAGCCTGTTTTGTAATGCCGACCAGGAGATGGTCTGGACCGGCATCAGTTCGGACAGAGCCTTTGCGGTGTCAAATACCCCTGGCCCACAGTAGCTCAGGAACAGAGCCCTCTTACAGTTGTCAGATATCTCGAGAAGGTCATTGGCTTCCAAGAAACACTTGAACCGCATTATGTAGGAATCCCAGTGCTCAGTAGCTGGGTCAAAAGGAGCTGGTGGGGCGTGCATTGTCATTTTGTTCAGTCAAGGCAATTTTGAAATTGCCGCTTAAAATGGCGGCTTGGCTCCTGTGATCGCTCCAATTGGATTGTACTGCTGGATTGTACTGACAGCTCTTTTTGCCTAGTTGTCTTCTGATCCCATCCATTCTCCCAATCCTGTTAGATTGGGAGAATGGATGAGACAAACTCAGGCTTCAGTGACTAAGCAACAGCTCTTTATTAGGCAGCTATTTACAAATCCAGCACCAGCCCGTTTGACAGCTAGCTCTTTTAGAGGGAGCTGTCAAACGGCTCAATCAATCAGCTTTCAACATTTTCCCACTGGATCGGAGGACCTTGGTGGAACCTATCATTGGGCTGTCACTATGCAACACATGACAAATACTGCTATTAAAAGTATGCGCAACAACACTGCAACTTTATGAAAGCTTTGCTATGGATTGCGCACCCTGCAGGCTAACTGTTGCTCATGTAGCCTCTAACCCAGAGGGGTCAAACTCAAACCTGCAGGATGGATCCGGCCCATGGGGTGCTTAAATCTGGCGCACAGGGAATATCAAAGGACCGGCCAGCAGTGCCTCTGCCAGCTAAAATGGGACGTGTGTGTTTTTGGCCCAATTTTGGCCCGTTTCCAGCTGGCAGAGAGCTGCAGGAAGCCATGGAAGGTGAAAATGAGGCATAGGGGGAGAGAAAGTGTGGTCCCCCCGTGCCCTGTTTTAGCACGTAAAGTGCTGCAGAAGGCCGATCAGGCTGAAAATGGGGCAGAGGGGGCCACCCCCAGCCCTGGTGCCCTGTTTTGGCTGGCAGGGTGCTGCAGGAGGCGTCCATCCCATCTCCTCAACCCTCTGCTCCCTGTCGCTGCCACTCCCAGCCCAACGTGTATTTATACCTGGACCTAATTCACAATAACCCAAGACATGAAAAAAATGTGGACCAATTTAAGAAAACTAATCTTGGACAGTTTTATGCACTAAGTTATTGAAAGATAAAGTCTGTCCGTGTGTGTGTCTGTGTGTGTGTGCGTGTGTGTGTGTTTCTGTGATTGCACACAAATATTCAGGATGTAAATGTATATAATCTATTTCCCTATTGAAATAACAGTTCTTTCAGCTACAAAAATAGATGTTTAATTAGTCATTTTGGGGAGGCAATACTTTTGCCGCCAGAGCATGACATCGTTTTTTCTAGATGCTCTATTTTTTGTATTTTGCTGCTTGCTTTGGCTGCCATTGAAATGGGGAGGGAATGTGTGATATGGTATTTGGGAGGGGAAGTTGTCAGTACAGGAGTGAATGAAGAAGGGAGTGTTTTTCTCACCACCTACTGAGCATGATAGTGGAATTGCCTCCAATGCCAACTGTCCAGCATACCAACCTGATGATGCCTTTTGAAGATGCAACCCACATGACACCAGTGGGATGTGTAGATTGGACTGGGGGATGGGGTTACCAGGGGGAGGGAGTTGGGTCACATATTGATATCTATGATTACGCGTACTTTTGCTTCAGATCTTGCTTTGCCTAGCTGCTATCTACTCATAACCAGTAAAAGTACTCTTAGTTCTGAAAATTGGAGTTGAGTGGTTTCTTTCTTGGTTACTGATGGAGGCTGCCCTGACATTTTGCAGGAACATTCCTCCTTATGTTATTTCACGCCATGATGGGCTCTTTTAAAAATCCTTGACTTTTATCAACTGACAATGCCCCAAATTTAGTTAACCATTCATACATTCTTTTTATTTAAAAAATATGATTTCCAGTCTAGCAATGAGGACATTTGCTTTAGCTAGGAAAGTATTGTGGCAGAAAATAGGGAAACTTGATTCCCTGTTTTGATGATGGCATCATTAAAGGATATCTATCTATCTATCTATCTATCTATCTATCTATCTATCTATCTATCTATCTATCTATCTATCTATCTATCTATCATCTACCTACCTACCTACCTACCTACCTACCTACCTACCTACCTATGTGCATGACTGTCTTGTTTAATATCTATCTATCTATCTATCTATCTATCTATCTATCTATCTATCTATCTATCTATCTATCTATCTATCTATCTATCATCTTTCTTTCTTTCTTTCTATTAACATTTCTTTCTTTCTTTCTTTTTTTCTATCTATCTATCTATCTATCTATCTATCTATCTATCCATCCATCATCTATCTATCTTTCTTTTATCTATTATCAATCTATCTCTCAAATACAATCTGTTATCCAGCCATATAGCCATCATCTACTTACCTACCTATCATCCATCCATCCATCCATCCATCCATCCATCATCCATCATCCATCATCCATCATCCATCATCCATCCATCCATCATCCATCATCCATCATCCATCATCCATCCATCCATCCATCCATCCATCCATCCATCCATCCATCCATCTATCTATCTATCTATCTATCTATCATCTATCATGAAAAAGGCATGAAAAATAACATCACAGTGGGATATACATTGGTATCAGAATCAACATGCTGTTGAATTAAAGGAATGGTCGGTCCAATTTGGGGGCAAGAATGTCCATTCGTTTCAATGCATCTTTGAAGACTTCCTTTATTTTCTCATTCCTAAGAGTATATATGAATGGCTCTTGTTGTCTTGTGTTCACTTTTCCTAACCTCACTGTCTTACATATATATCATTGCCACGATCCTACGCATTCCATCTTCAGCTGGCCGACAAAAAGCGTTTTCAACCTGTGGTGCTCACATTACTTTGGCGGTGACCTTTTATGGATGTTCCATTTTCATGTACCTTCTGCCAGAGAAAATCCATTCCTCTGGCTTCTACAAAGGTGTGGGCCTGCTTCACACCATGGTGACTCCTTTGCTGAATATGTGTGTGCAATCACAGAAACATACTTAACAGACACATGCACACACCCTTGGATAGACTTTATCTTTCAATAACTTAGTGCGTAAAACTTTCCAAGGTTAGCTTTCTTAAATTGGCCCACAGAGATCTATGTGGTGCTCAGGGACCTCCTAAGAAGTCCTTGAGATATCTACAAGAAAGTCCTAAGAGGGGGAGAATATTGCCAAAGTACTTTAAAAAAAATCAGATCCCCATTAATTGTACTGAAAGCTCTCTCAGAATCGATGCAGAAGTGCTAAAAATGTAGACTCTCGGGCTTAACAAAATAACAGAATAGCAGAGCTCGAAGGGAACTTGGAGGTCTCCTAGTCCACCCCCTGTTCAATTTTCAGAACATTGACAAACCTGCATAATGATTTTCCCTGTTCTAAAAAACATTCAGCCATAATTGACTGGGAGGACGAAACAAATAATATAATTGCCTCTTTTTCCTCCTGAATCCCATATTCCCCCCCCCCTTTTTTTTTTTTGCTGATGGAAAGGGGAAGATGGACATTTACAGCAGGGCTGTCAAACTGGATTTCTTTGTGGGCCGGATCAGCATTGTTGTTCTCCTCCCTGGGCTGTGGGGCGGGGCAGTGACAGGGAGGGGAGGGGAGATAGGATGGACGCCTCCTACAGCTTCCTGCCCACCAAAACAGAGCACTGGGGGAACGTGTGGCCCCCTCTGCCCCGTTTTCAGGCTGAACAGCCTCCTGCAGCATTTTACCGGCTAAAACGGGGCATGGGGTACCACACTTCCCCCACAAACCTTATTTTCACACTCCATGGCCTCTGCCGGCTGAAAACAGGCTGGAAACAGGCCAAAAATGGGCCAAAAACACACACGGCCCATTTTAGCTTCCAGAGGCACTGCTGCCCAGTCCTTTGATTTTCCTTGTGGGCCAGATTTAAGCACCCTGTGGGCTGGATTCATCCTGTAGGTTTGAGTTTGACACCCCTGTGTTAGATGAGCAACATTTAACCTGCAGGGTCCTCAATCCAGAGCAAAGCTTTCGTAAAGTTGAATGGTTGCCATTCTTTCAATAGAAGTATTTATCATGAAGCAAATGAATGAAGTAGACTCAAGAATATAACAGTCTCCTACTGACGTATATAGAGATTCTCAGTCATCCAGATCATGGTTGCCCCAAAGCAGTGACGTGCAGTCAGGTGAGGCAAGTGAGGCACAGCCTAACCTCTCGTCATCAGGGCAGCGAGTCATTCGATGGGAAACTTGCCTTTTGGGAGGAATGACCCAGCTTGGCTCCCGCTTTCGATCTGCCGCCCAATGACCGAACGGAGAAGCGAAGAGGCAGGAGAGACAAAGCAGGAGCCAAGCCGAGTCAGTCCTTCCAAGAGGCAAGTTTCCTATTGAATGACTCGCTGCCCTAGACTCGAGGCTCCAGTCCAGCCTGCGGTGCTTGCAGCCCCCGCCAGCTCCTCCAGGGACTCCCAAGCTCGGCACCAGAGAGCCGCCGCGAGAGAGGCCAGCCAGGTTGCCCGGGTGGCGGCAGAGGTTCCCTTTGTTCTTTCAGGTGAGGGAAGTGGGGGGGGGAGAGGCTTCCTCCGCTCCGTCCGCTCCCCATCTGCGCTGCCCTCACCCGACAAGCACACCCCGGATTCCGCGCAGCTCTGGCAGGAGGTGCCGTGGCCGAATCCCAGGGCGGAGGGCGGCAGGTCGCAACTGAGCATGCCTGAATGGAATTCTGGGAGTTGAAGTCCACAAGTCTAAAAAAATTGCTGCCTCACCAGCTATAAACCTCACCGCACGTCACTGCCCCAAAGGTGCTTTTTCAAGAGGCGACTGGACTTTCTGGTTTTTCTTTGAAGACCTTTCACTTCTCATCCAAGATGAGAAGCTTCTTCAGTTCAGTGCATAGCTAAATGTCTTCTCAATCATACAGGTCCTCGTCCCAAAGGTGCTTTTTCAAGAGGCAATTGGACTTTTGGGTGAGAAGCAAAACGTCTTCAAGGAAAAACAAAGTCCAGTTGCTTTTTGGAAAAAAAGCAGCTTTCGAACTCTCCTACTGATCTGCTGTAAAAATTCTGGGTCTTCTCAAAGACATAAACAATATATAACAACAACAACAACAACAACAACAACAACAGCAACAAGGAAAACAGGAATTTATTTATGAATTTACTAGTTGCAAATGTTCAACTTTCAAACATCCTATTGCAGGGATGTAAACTCGATTTCATTGAGAGCTGCGTCAGGTTGTGTTTGACCTCGGAGGGCCAAGCGTGAGTTTGGCCATGGTGGGTGTGGCCAGGGATGGGCGTGGTCATGGTGGGTGTGACAAAGAACTTAGCTCAGGGGCACCTGTGGTACTAAGGCAGGACTTCCTTTAGACCCTCCCTCACTCTCATTATAATCTCCTTCCTTCCCTTCCCTTCCCTTTTCTTCTTTTTCCTTCCTTCTTCTTTTTTCTTCCTTCTTCCTTCTTCTTTTTTCTTTCTACCCCTCTTTCCTTATTTTTTTTCCTTTCTTGCTCTCTTCCCATCTTCCCTTCTTTTTCTTTGTCTTCCCTCTTTCCCTTTCTCTTTTCCTGTCCCTTCTTCCATGCTCCAATGCAAAAGGGGAAACATTTCTCCTTTTGCTTTGTTTTTAATTTGCTTTCATAGCCCTCTGTTCTGAACCCCCCCCCCCTCCACGCCTGTGAACAAGCCAGAACACAGACTTGGCTGTTTGCCACTTTTTAATTGCGAGATAACAAACCCTTTGGCTGAGGGCCCAGATAACTCACGTACAAGAAAAACAAACCAGATATTCAAACACGGCTCTAAGACATAGACTTTCTTCACTGCTAATTTCAAACAGTTGTTTCCTGCAAATGTCCCCTCCCAATGCCTCACCTATAATCTCTCTTGGGAGGGGCCAATCCACAACCACCTATGCTTAATTATCTTCTGTGAGTCTGCCTACGTAGTTGCTGCTTCTGTTTCTCAGCCCTTCTCAATCTAGCATCAGGGACAAACTGCCTTTGATCCTCCACACTGCTCCATGCCTCAGGCGCCTCCTGGTGGCCAACCAGCCCCTCTGGTCCCTGCTCTGAGTCTGAACCCTACACAGGGTCCTCCACATTGTCCAGGGCAGACTCAAATTATCCCTGGCTATCCCAGTCCATCAGCAGTTCAAGCGGATCCTGCTGGGCCACAACATCTTCTGACAACCAAAATGGAGCTGGGGAGGGCACATTTTTGTTCTAAGAGGCACCGTGGGTCGGTCCTTTCCTGGTTCTAGGCCAGCCCCTCAGGGCAGATCAAAGCACCCTGCAGGCCAGTTTTGGCCCACGAGCCTTGAGGTTGACACCCCCGTCCTATTGGAAAGACGTATAATGTAGTCAAGAAATACTTTATAAAGTGTACTCTACCCAGAGGTGGATTCTGGCTGCCACTACTGCCAGTTCACACAGGGACTGTTCATGCGCAGTGCAAGAAAAAATATCCAGTGCATGCACAGAAGGCAAAAACAAGATGGCAGCTCCTACGGCACCACCAAGAGAACTGGTTTGGGGGCATGGCTGGCCTTGGTCTCTGCTGGTTCCCACTACCCAGGCCGCCAAATTACTACCGGTTCGGCCGTACTGGGCAAAACTGGTAGGAACCCACCTCTGACTCTACCTCTATACATAGAAGCAGAGGTAGACACATAGCTTGCATAGATTTTATAGCTAGTAGTAGTACAGAGAAAAAGACAGGTTTGTGCATGTGTGTTTGTGTGTGAGAGTGCATGTACGGACAGAAAGAGAAATGATATACAGATTGTGACATAGACCTGATTCTCCTCAAGATTAATTAGCTTTCTTAAATTGGCATGGGTCGATCCCAATCCTTTGAGGCCTTCCAAGAAGTCCTTGAGGTATGTCCAAGGAAGTCAAAAGAAAAATACAATATTACGCAAACTCAGTGAACAAAATCTGTATCCATGTTAGATTTACATGTTTGCTGGGAAGATATGCTGTTTGATTTTGTTGTAAAACTTGTTTGGCAATGAACCCGGGCAATATTTTTAATGCTGGATTAGTGGATGAGATCATCTTTATGTTCAGGTATTTTGAAAAATAACCTTTTTTCTTAAATATATTTGATGCTGGAATAATGCTCTAATTTTGTCTCTTGCCAATAATGTATATTCTATGTGGAAAATAGTTTATTTTTTAATGCAGGAGCATTCTGATGCTTTTGAGTTGTTCAGGGTTTTATATTGTGGTATGGAATTGTTGGAATGTTAATAAAATAAATCTGATTAAATGGGTCATTAATCTAATTAAACTATTAATTAAATAGTTCTTTGTCCATGCCTTTATAGGCATGGACCTCAGAACAATTTTATAGGGCACTGCACACCAGAATGACTAGACATAAGGATAGTTTTTTTCCCAAAATGCCATCACTCTGCTAAACAACTAATCCCCACAACACTGTCAAATTATCTACTAAGACTATATTACTATTATTCCTCTCTTCCATCCTAGTACCTATCTCTTTCCACTTATGACTATAACCATGTTGCTTGTATTTTTAAATTTTATATTGTTTTATTTGTTTCCTAGCATAATTTGATTGCTTATTAGTAACTTATGACTATCACAAAGTGTTGTATCTTAAGATTGTTGATGAATGTATTCTATTTTATTTTTCTTTATGTACACTGAGAGTATATGCACCAAAGATAAATTCCTTGTGTGTCTAGTCACACTTAGCCAATAAAGTATTATATTCTATTCTATTATGTTCTCCCTCTCAGTTAAATCATTAATCGACTTGAGTTTGAAAAGTGAATGTAGCTGTTTTCAACAAACTGGTTTGGAGCTATCAACATGTCATCCTCAGATTGTCATCTCCATGTTCAGAAGATAAATTTTCACCATATAGGGTGGGAGGGCTATGTCTAAAAGGGGGAGAATGAGCCCTCAGGGACCAATGGTTTGTTGGTGGCTACCTACATTTGCTTCATGAAGAAGAAGGGATGGACAACACAGTTTTGTTGGACATCAAGCAACAACAATCAGCAGTTATTTTGAGAATTTGAGTAGACCATTTTAGCAATCCTACTGGAGATTGTAGGATATAAGTCCAATGTCTTTTTTAACTATGTAGGTGAAGCTTCTCTTCTTCTTTCTATTACCCTTCCTTCAAAGTGCTCTTCTCTACTGCTAGATTTTAGCTATTCTTCATGTTTAAAGAGGGACATGGTGGCTCAGAGAGATGCAGTAGCTCAGTGGCTAAGATGCTGAGCTTGTCTATCAAAAAGGTCAGCAGTTTGGTGGTCCGAATCCCTAGTGCCACGTAATGGAGTGAGCTCCCGTTACTTGTCCCAGCTTCTGCCAACCTAGCAGTTCGAAAGCAAGTAAAAATACAAGTAGGAAAAATATGAACCACCTTTGGTGGGAAGGTAACAGTGTTCCGTGCGCCTTTGGCATTTAGTCATGACTATATCACTCAGTCTTAAAAAGGAATTACTATTACTGTCATTTGAATCTGTATAACTGTCTGGTTTGGCATTGCAACCAAACAAGACAAGACACAATCTTTAGTGGATAGTTAGAAATGAAGAAGAAGAAGAAGAAGAAGAAGAAGAAGAAGAAGAAGAAGAAGAAGAAGAAGAAGAAGAAGAAGAAGAAGAAGAAGAAGAAGAAGAAGAAGAAGAAGAAGAAGAAGAAGAAGAAGAAGAAAACAATTGTTACCAGCCAGTCTTCATTGAGGACCTGCCTCTGAGCCAGAAAATGGGCTGTGAAAATAGCTACATAACCCTCACATCCTGGACATAAACAGTTTCAACTTCTTTGCTCAAGATGATGCTATAACTATCGTCAACAACAAGGAACAAGGACAGTTTTCCCACAGGCCATCACTCTGCTAGACCAAGTTAATTCCCACAACACTGAGAGCTGTATTACCATTATTCATCTCATCTTTTCTATTACCTATTTCCTTAATTTCTTATGACAATAACTTAGTTGTTTGTCTCTTATGATTTATATGATTTGCTTTATTTAGTAACCTAGTATGATTTATGTTGGTTGCTTATTTAGTATCCTTTGACTATCACTAAGTGCTGTATCTTAAGATTTATGAGGAATGTATTTTATGAAGATTACGATCATGATTTATCACTTGTTACTCTTATGTGCAGTGAGAGGTTATGTACTGGAGATAAATTCCTTGAGTGTCCAAGCACATTTGGCCAATAAATATTTTCTCTTCTCTTCTCTTCTCTTCTCTTCTCTTCTCTTCTCTTCTCTTCTCTTCTCTTCTCTTCCCTACCGTACCCTACCCTACCCTACCCTACCCTACCCTTCTACTCTACTCTACGCTACTCCACTCCACTCCACTCCACTCCACTCCACTCCATTCCATTCTATTCTATTCTATTCTATTCTATTCTATTCTATTCTTTGTTCCTATTTCTTTCTCTGACCATCAAGGAATCATGTTTCTATAAATTACTGTCATTGTTTTAGGGAAGAATAAGATGGCAAATGCTACACTTATTACTGAGTTTGTTCTTCTCTTCTCTTCTCTTCTCTTCTCTTCTCTTCTCTTCTCTTCTCTTCTCTTCTCTTCTCTTCTCCTCTCCTCTCCTCTCCTCTCCTCTCCTTTCTACCCTATTTTACCCTACCCTACCCTACCCTTCTACTCTACTCTACTCTACTCTACTCTACTCTACTCTACTCTACTCTACTCCATTCCATTCCATTCCATTCTATTCTATTCTATTCTTTATTCCTATTTCCTTCTCTGACCACCAAGTAAACATGTTTCTATAAATTACTGTCATTGTTTTAGGGAAGAACAAGATGGCAAATGCTACACTTATTACTGAGTTTGTTCTTCTGGGATTTTCTGAATTACATGAAGTGAACCTGGGATTTTATACACTCCTGCTTCTGATGTACCTTCTGTCACTTGTAGGACATTCCTTAATCATCATAGTGGTTTCCATGGAACTTAAGCTCCATACTCCCATGTATTTCTTCCTCCTCAACTTCTCCATGGCTGAAATTTCTTTGACAACAACAGAGATACCAAAGATGTTGGTCAACAGCTTCTCTGGCAAAAACACCATCTGCTTTGTGTGTTGCATGGCCCAAGGTTTCATGATCTTCACATTGGGAGCTGTGGAGTTCATCACCCTCACTGTCATGTCGTTTGACCGCTACATGGCTATCTGCAAACCTTTGCATTATCAAGCCATTATGACCAGTGGACTCTGTCTCAAACTCTCTTTGCTGGCGTTGATTGGTGGGTTTGGACTCGTATTGCCTCAGTCAGCTGTGGTGTGGACATACCCATATTGTGGGAGCAATGTCATTGATCATTTTTTTTGTGATGTCGGTCCAGTTCTGAAATTGGCTTGTGTTGACACAACTATAATTGAATTTGTAGGACTCCTATATGGAGCTGCTATCATGTGGGGTTCCTTTGGATTTTCCCTGATCTCCTATGTGTGCATTATATACACTATAATTCAGATCCCTTCTGCCACTGGGCGCTCCAAAGCCTTTTTCACTTGTGCCTCCCATCTTACTGTTGTTACCATTTTTTACATGGTGCTTATGCTCATGTACTTGAGGCCTTCAACGCATGGTGATAGCCAACTTAACAAAATGTTGTCTCTTTTCCACACGAGTTTCATACCTATGTTAAACCCTTTCATCTACACAATCCGGAACAGTGACTTCAAAACAGCTCTATGGAGAGTAGTAACAAAAATGAAGAGGAGATCCTAATAGTGCATGACTCTTTACATGTCTTTGCATTCTCTCAACTCCCTGTCCTAAGTAGAACTCCCTTCTTTTGTCCTCTGTCTGCTGTAGTATATTGTAGATCAGTGGTGTGTCATCAGAGGTGATATTCAGCCAGTTCGGACTGGCTTGCCCAAACCAGTAGTGGAAATCATGGGTGGGCCCAACGGTGGGTCCATGCAACCTCCACGGCTCTATGCTCTCCGATTTCGGCAGGTTCTCAAATCGTGCACATGCATGTAAGCCACACACATGATCAAACTGCATGCACAGAAGGCCGAGTGCATGTGTGGATGTGTGCGAGCTCACATTTTGCAAACCAGTAGGGAATGTAAGTGAATACCACCCCTGCATGTCATCCATTTGGATTAAAACTGATGACATTACCTTGCCTGCAAGAAAACAAGGAAGATCAGAGAGCACCAAGGACCCCTCATTCAATGCACATGGATACATGAATGCTCCATGAAACTGGGTCACAGCAAACACAAATATCTTGCTTACGACAATGAGTTGCTTCATAGATGCAAGCTTGCAGAGGTTTGTAATTGTTTTTTTATGTGTATTTGCCTAAGGAATCTCCTACTTTTTCTGCCTTGCAGTTCCTCATTCTGGATCTACAATTGGGGAAAGAGGTGCAGAGGTGGTATTCAGCTAGTTCGGACCGGTTCGTGTGAAACAGTAGCAGAAATCTTGAGTAGTTCGGAGAAACAGCAAATATCACCTCTGGCTGGCCTCACCCTCCCTCCCCCGTCATTCCCTGTCCTATATTTCCTTGTTTTTTAGCTCAGCTGATTCGCATGTCAGAGCAGAGTGCCACACCTCAGCTGAGCTAAAAAGCAGCTCATCTCACCATCACTCACACCGAAGGAGGTTTTTGAGTGCAGCATGACGCACGAACCCCCACGCAAAGTGCTCTCTCGTAACACCTGTAAGAAAAGATTTGGAATCTCACCACTGAAAAGGGTTTTTTTTCTTTTATTAGGGAAATGTAGATGATCCGACTTCGGAATTGGTGATGTTCCATCTTATATCAGTTTGGGGTAGCTCTACACAATACCTGTAGTTGTTACTCACCAGGCAAACATAGAAGAAGGAGGTAAACGTAAGGAAACCAGCCCATCCTGTAATATCAGATCAGTATTTGCCTTGGGTTCACATTGCAAGGGTGACATATTTACAATGGCCACATCACTTGAGCATTTGCATGTTTTCACATACTCCAGGATGAGCAAATAATTTTGCATTTCGGAAATTTCCCTTCTTTTCTTGGTTCCTGCTTATCTCCTGAGGGAAGTCACCCCTGCTAGAAAAATGAAATATTTTGAGAAATATTTATAAAGGCAGAATATTATATGTGATTGTGTG
>JAKRSK010007265.1:0-61269 GCA_029891615.1 Natrix natrix natrix | reverse complement strand
GCGAAGATGGAAATATGTAGATAATATACAAGTAACCAAACAGACGAAGGAGAATTGTTGAAAAAAAAAATACCAATCAATCAATTGCTTCATCTGTTAATGGACAAGGCAAAAAGCTGGAAGGCAGGGACAAAAAGCCCCAAGTTAAATACTTAAGAGTAATAATATGCCAAATTGCGAACCCATGAACAGCAGGATATTGCAGAATGAAGATTTCAAATTTCGTGCTTCTAGCCAAACCTCCTTACGCATCTACGAAGGGGGGTGGGAAAAAAAAAAGGAAGTTGACAACAACTTATCTATCTAAACAACTGAACTGTTGCAAAAGGCTAGCTGCCACAGCTCTCCTAATGGAGGAAGCTAATAAATTAACTTTTAGACAGCCTACCAATATCTACACTAGCCATGCAATTCAAGGAATTTTACATTTACAAATATTCAGGTGGGGGACAGAGAGTGGTAAAACACTGGAAAGGGAAGAATTTGAAACCTAGATGGAAGGGCCCATATACTGTGGTCATGTGTTCTCCACTTGCAGCAAAAGTGTTGGAATCCAAGCTTTGGATTCACTGGACTCAAGTTAAGCCAGCTGATGATGAGTATTGGGAGCAGAGGAAGAAGCCCTTCCTCTAGTGATATGCTTAAAGAAACGCCTCCTATAAGCTTCCCTACCGGTAACGGGTAAGCTCTTACGGGGCAGAAGAAGCCCTACTGAAGTCACCCCCTGGAAGCTGACTTCTCGACGTAAGGTTGAAGATTTGGAGGAGGAAGACAACGTTTCATTTATTAGATATAAGATGTATTAGAAAGTGTGAGCACCTGTCAGGAAATGGCAAGCCAAGTATTCATAGTCATAACTGTACTATCTCTCGCTTTAGTGAATGTACTTATTTGTTGTATTGCATATTCATCCCTCAGGAATTGTCCCCTCCAGAGGAAGACAGTGCTGAGGCTAAGATCATTAATTGTAATCAAGAGGAACCGAATCATCTGATGACACTTATGTTTGAGGAACCGTGGGAATGGGTTCTTTGCAGTATAATAGGAGTTTTTGGATTGTGGGTGATATGTTTAGCAAATAAGATTTGGTTTTGTGGATTGCCCAAAGCTGATATTGCCATTCCTTAAACTATATATAACCCCTGCCTTCTCCCTGACATGGTGATTCAG
Source organism: Natrix natrix natrix (assembly GCA_029891615.1). Lineage (NCBI taxonomy): Eukaryota > Metazoa > Chordata > Lepidosauria > Squamata > Natricidae > Natrix > Natrix natrix. Next base: position 60,099 of record JAKRSK010007265.1, on the reverse strand, counting down.
TAGGATAAAAGAATTGTGTTAGGAGAAGTTTTGCGTGAGGGACAATTATGAGCCTTTTGTGGCTCTGGCTGTTATTGGCAATGAGCTTGTTAAGTGATAACGTTTTGAATGTTGTGAAAATACCCGAGCAACCCCCCTTGCTCTTGAAGAAAGAACCGTGGATGCTATAAATCCCGAAGAACAGGGTGGAATCAAGTTACAGGATGTGGTACAGGTCTGCTTCCGCCAACGATGCATCATTTATGCTTGGGGACAGAACCATAAGCCAATCCCAACACCTAAAGTCAATTATTTGACAAACCCTGTAAGAAAAAGGGCAAAGCATAGGGAAAACAGACCCCTGCAACAATTGAGAAAAGGGGAACAGGAAAAAAGTGCTGGAATTAGGTCAAAGCTTAATCAATCAGTCTGATCCTGCCCTGGGTCAAAAATACTGGTTGTGTCTGTCTGCTGGATCTTTACCTTATCATGCTGTTTCAGTTGAGCAAGATCTTTGAAAACAACAACAACAAGAAGAAGAAAGCTTAAGATAGTTCTTGTACATCAAACGATATCAAGAACCTGGCATTCCTGTGAGGTGACTATCAGAGGAACAATGCCCATCTGAAATTTACCTTGCCCCCAGGAAAACCCTTGTAGATGTGAAATTGACTCACAGCATGTCTCCCTCTGCTCACAAGCTCTTCCAAAAGAGGGTCACTTTCTTGCTCCAACCTCCACTTGTTTTTAATCGATGGGAGGGGAATCTGACCACTGGAAGCTGCCCCAAGGCCATTCCAGCCACCCCGACTTCCCGTTTGGCTTTCAATACAATCCACCATGGGATTTTGTGTTCATTTTCCCCTTGGAAACACCAGTTCTCACTATCTCTTTGAAGGACCAGTTCTCAGGGATAGGCAAATGGACCCTAACCAAGAAGTTCCATTACAGCCTCTAACTGGTATGTACTTGGCAGGAACCTTACAGGTCTGGACTAATGAAAAGAACCTGTGAGCCCATGCCTTTTCTATGAACATAGGAGTGTGTGTAGGGGAAAATGGAGTCTTCTTCTTATGTGAAAAAGCTTACTGTTTTCATATGAATAGATCAGGGAAAGTCTGGGGGATGGTCCAAGAATAGTTTGAGCTTCCTCTATTGGTCAAAAAAGTACAAGGAACAGATGTGTGGTTCTCTTGGCTACCGGGAACAGGTTGGATCAAGCAAATGCTATTTCTTTTATTATGTGGAATCACAAGTTTAGCCTTCCTCCCCTGCATAATACCCTTGCTTAAACAACTATGAGGTCTGTAAAGGAAACACAGGGTGAAAAGTAATTAATGTTAATGGAAAGCTTAATTCCACATACCCTCAATGAAGATGAAGTCTCAGATACTAGTTCCTATATTCAAATTGCCCTCTTAGAAGTAGAGAAAGTGATTTTGGAAGATAAGCCCTAAGATGTGTATTGCTTGTATCCTTGCTTTTTCTGCTATTCTGTATTCTGCATGCTTATATTGTTAATCTAACAGGCTAGACTCAATTGTGGGCCTTAATAGAGTCTAGAAGGGGGGAAATAAAGTGGAATAAAATATGTATTAAAAATATAAGAATGAAGACGTGGCATAAAAGGGACAGTTGGAAACTTGCTTAAAGGGACAGGGAAATGTCATCAGCCTTCAACCACAACATGTTCCAGCAAATGTCCCTATGTCAAAAGTCCAAAACCACAAGGTTCAATTAAAGTTCCTTAATGGCACGTAGTCCATACCTGCAACAAAAGGAGAAGTAAGACCCCCATCTCCTTATAAGGCTTTTTCCTCAAGGTAACCAATAAGAAATGAGTTAAGTGTTTCCGTGTTACACTGTCTTTGAGAATGTATAAGAATGCGTGCTTCAATAATAAAGATTGTTCAGAATTTCCAATGCTAGCCATGGGCTAGCTTTCTGAACCTGGCTGCCAAATAAACTTTTCCTGTATCCTGAGAAGTCTAAGCCTGTCATTTTCTGCAACAATTCTGGCGACCGTGGCGGCAGGACTTAGAGCAATATTTCGCTGAGGACGGAACAGACCGACCGGTGCCCCATCGAGGCCATCTCGCCCTTCTTCAGGCACCATGGAGATCTTTCTCTGGAAGGGGGCCGATGACCCCTCTTGGGCATTCGGCTGAGGACACCACAATCTTAAGCTGCCTTAACAATTGGACATCTTAGGCTCAACTTGTGCTCAGGCAATCAAGGGATCCACATCTTAAATTATTTTGGTTAACATATTTAAATATGAGAAATACTTTTGGTTCAACTATTTACTTCATGGTGAGAAGGGTCATTTCTCCTCTGGTTTGTCAGCAAAATTAGATCTTACTCTGTTTCCCATCCCTTTTCTTGGACTTCCTTATCAGCTGCCCTAATGGTGATTTCTTGTTTTATTGTTTAAAATAATTGTGTTTTAATCTTTGCCTTCTTGCTTTATCATTTGGTTTTATTTACTTACAAAGGGTTCATATATAGCCTTTTTTAATCAAGGAGGGCTATTGTCATTTTAGGAACACATACAACGAAAAAGTGTGAATTATTGGATTCAACGCTAGTTGATCACTAATGCTGGTTGGCATGCAATGTCTCTCCAAATATTTTCAAAATTATAGTCCATCATGCAGTGTCAATTATAGTAAAAATTAGTAAAAGTATCAGAGGGGACCCCCCAAAACTGATATATAGCATGCTACAACAATTTGTTTTCTCGTATCCCATTCCTCCTGTTCTGGACCTAGGCTACCTAAGAGTGTGAAAGTAAAACTCCCTTGTTCCCGGGACAAAAAACAAAAACCATTTTGATTAATTGACTGTGAATTCTGCTCATTCACATCCAGCAAAAGTCTTTCAGAGGGAGGATTTACAGTCACAGACCTTATCTGGCTTGGAGAGCATTCAAATGTCATGCCTGCAATTTGGCGTTAGTATAGCCCCTGGACTGTTCCAAAGAGTCATGGAATGGCTCTTGCAAAGGATTCCAGGAGTCGTCCCCCATTTCGACGACATCTTGGTATCGGCTGCAAATGAAGTGCAACTTTTCAAATGTGTACGAACAGTTTTGGCTCGAATTAGAGACAAAGGCCTTCGTCTCAAAAAAGAGAAATGCCAAATTAACGTGCTAAGGGTTGAATTCTTAGGGTACCTAATCAATGGCTCTGGGATTCACCTGACCACACAAAAAATCAAAGCAATTCAGGACGCCACCACACCTCACAATCAAACCGAGCTGCAGGTGTTCCTCGGGCTCCTAAATTTCTACAGCGTCTTTCTTAAACAGAAAGCCACTGTTGCTGAGCCCTTACACCATCTCCTGGCTAAGAACGCGATGTGGTCCTGGGGCAGAGCCAAGGCTGCTGCATTTGCCACGGTAAAATGACACCTGTCGGCAGACTCCTTTCTGGTACAATACAGCCAGACCCTGCTGTTGGTACTGACCTGCGACGCTTCCCCGTTCGGCATCGGTGCCGTCCTCAGCCACCGCATGCCCAACGGAACTGAAGCCCCTATTGCATTTTACTCCAGGACCTTGTCTGCCGCAGAGTGGAACTACAGCCAGCTGGACCGTGAGGCTTTAGCTGCAGTGGCCGGAGTAAAGAGTATCTAAATGGCCGGGACTTCGAACTGGTTACGGACCACAAGCTGTTGTTGGGTTTACTGGCTGGGGACCGACCTACCCCAGTGTCATTGTCACCTCGCATGACCAGATGGACCATCTTCCTAGCTGCCTACTCCTACCATCTCATCCACCGACCAGGCTCCACTTTGGGGCACTCTGATGCTCTAAGCCGCTGTCCGCTGCCTGAACTTCTCGCTGACCCTACCCCTGAGATGCCAGTCCTCCTCATTGACTGCCTTGAGACTGGGCCTGCCTCGTCCAGTGATGTTGCCCATCACTCTGCAAAGGACTCCACCATCAAACAATTTTGAACTAGGTGTGGAGGGGGTGGCCCAAGGGGCCTGTTGGGGCTGATTTCAAAATGTATTTTGCCAAACGCAATGAGTTATGAGTTGTAAATGGCTGTTTACTGTGGGGGGACCAGGTCGTTGTTCCACTCAAACTGCGCATTGCAGTATTAGAGGCTTTACACCTAGGGCATCCTGGAATTGTCAGGATGAAGTCTTTGGCTAGGAGTTACGTGTGGTGGCCTAACATGGACAGGGAGATCGAAGAATGGGTGACTACCTGCACACCGTGCCAGGAGTCCAGACCAGCTCCCCCAGAGGCACCCGCTAAGGAGTGGGAGCAACCTCAAGCACCATGGTCTATGGTGCACATTGACTTTGCTGGCCCAGTTCACAGCCAGACATTTCTCGTAGTTGTGGACGCCTACTCGAAATGGTTAGAGGTAGTCCTGATGACCTCCACTACGGCAGAAGTGGTCATCAAGGTGCAACGGAGACTTTTCTCGATGTACGGCCTGCCCGACGTCTTGGTCTCTGACAACAGGCCCCAATTCACAGCCATGCAATTTGAGACCTTCCTAGCAGCTCAGGGAATCAGGCATGCCCTGGTCGCACCATTCCATCTGGCCTCCAATGGTCAGGCAGAGAGAATGGTGGGATCTGCAGAAGAGGCCCTCTCTAGGATGGGCCCGGGAGATTGGCAAACACGGGTTGACCACTATTTGCTAATTCAGCACATCACACCCAGTGCCACTACAGGAAGAATCCCCTCCGAGCTTCTCATGGGTCGCCGGCTAAGGTCCCACTTAGACCGGCTACACCCCAATTATTCTGCGTCATCGCCCCCAGACTCCACAATCAAGATTCAGACATTTAGCATAGGGGATTTGGTATACGCCCACAACTACGTCGGGGGAACTCTGTGGATTCCTGCCACAGTGATAGGCATCACCGGCCCTCACTCTTACCTCCTAGAGCTTGAGGACGGTAGGAATTGGAGAAGGCATATTGACCAACTCCATGGCCGCCTCTCCAGCTCCACTCTTAGACAACCAGAAGTAACTCATGCACGAGTTAGCCAAAGCCCTACCCAAACGGAGCAAACACTCACTCCTTCCACGGCCAGCTCAAGCCCGAGGGTACCGGGAAACTTATCTGGTTATGTTGCAGGCCTGCAGCGAGCTCCAAGCGAACCGGCTCCAGAAGCTCCAGCTGCGGCCTGTGAAAGGTTCCAGGAGCTTCCACCAAGCGGAGCTGCGGAGCAAACAGGTCTCTCCGACCTGTCCAAGGAAACCCCTCCTACTGAATTGAATACTGCAGGTCAGGCAGAGCTACCCAAAAGCCCGCCTACCTTCGTGACTACGTAACAAGTAGGATTGTTCCATCCAAGAGGGGAGGGGTGTTAGATACTTGCTCTAACTACAGTGGTTTCCACCGAGGTCCTCTGTTCTGGTGGGAACAGAGGTTTAATCCTATTGGTCGAAGAGTCTGACAGCTCCCTATAAAAGGGCTGCTGTCAGACTCAACCTTCGCTGGATTGTTCTCACTTGTTGTACTTAATAAAGAGCTGTTGTTACCGTTAAGCCTGTGTGTGCCTATTCATTACCCAATCTAACAAATATGATACATTTTTTTTCAGAATACAGATATTCCTTGACTGGCCACAATTGAGCCTGGAATTAATCAAGTGACACTGCCTGATTTTACAACCTTTTTTGTGACGGTCATTAAATGAATGCAGTGGTCATAAAATGAATCTATTGTACGCAATGGAGGTTGCAGTTGTTTTGCCCAAAACCAAAAGTATACACCAGGTTTCCAGCAAAATACCTTGTATATCACAGTCACATGATAGCAGGACACTGCAAACAGCCATAAAATTGGGCCAATTGCTGAGCACCAAAAATGTAGTCCCATGACCACAGCAGGGAGGAGTGCAATGTGACCGTCAAGAGCTTCGAATCTCGGTTGTAAGTGCATGCAGCCCTCGACTTATGACAACTGAGTTCAAAATTGCGGTCGCTAAGCAAGATGGTTGCTGAGTATTGCCCCATTTTATAGCCTTTCCAGCCACAGTTAAGGGATTCACTGCAGCTGTTGATAACATAACAGCGAACTGAATCTGGCTAACCCATTAACTTTGCTTGCAAGGTCATAACAGGGGATCACGTGATCTCATAACACTGCAACCATCATAAATATGAGCCAGTTGCTAAGCATCCAAATTTTGATCATGTGCTGCAACGGTCATAAATGTGAAAACTGGTCATAAGTCACATAAGTGCTGTTATAACTTCAAACAGTCACTAAATGAATGGTTGTAAGTTGAGAACTACTGTTGTGGCCTGTCAACTGCCAGTCCCTCCAGCAGCCAAATCAGAGGAGGAGGGGGCGTGGGAGTCAGGGTCAGCATCAAGGCAACCTGAGAGCTCCGAGGGGGAAGATGGGAGTGGATCTGGCACAGAGAGAGAGAGAGACACAGAGGCGTAGCATTGGCTGTCCGTCAGCCCTCAGATGGAGAGTCAACAGCCCCCAGCTCTGGAGGTGGCTGATGGGGAGGAAGAGGAACAGCTGGGTCCAGTGCCTGATGCATGGATGCGCAGAAGGCAGAGGAGAGGAGAGCAGTGGAAATCTATGTGTCAGGCCTGTAGCTATGTTCCTTTTAGGATCTTTGGCTTGCCACACTTTATTTTATTTCACTGTGCTGTTTCATTAGTGTAATAGTTGGGAGGGGGGAATAGAAAGGAGTAGATTGGTGGAATGTGTTGTTGTCATTCTTTTCTAGAAGCCAAGGTCATCTTTTGTCTCCGCACCTCGACACCTGACCGGAACCAGCAGGGTGGAGATGCCAGCGTGGAAGAAGATTGGACCATGTGGTGGATTTATGGGTGTGGGCATAATATCATGAACTTTCAACTTGGTGGAATCCCAGGAAGCTTGTCAGAATTGGGATTCCACAGATGTGCTAAGATGTCTGACTTATTAAATTGGAACTTTAAGGAAAGTTTTGCCTTGGACTCTGATTTAATTCTGCATGATACTTGGAACGCTGACATTATCCCAATTCTCCCTTTAAAATAAATCACCAGAACACCCCCCTCGCACGGGGGGGGGGGGCTGGTGAGGGGTACTGATCTCCCAACGCTGACCACATCAGTGTAAAATATCAGTGAACAATTAAGATAAAGAAGCTAATGATGAATTGCTTCTCTGAAGTTCTTCCGAAGTGCAAAAGAATTTGCGTGGGAGGAAATTTTCATCTGTATAGCATCTGGGAAGATGCACGCACAGCCAGAGGGGGATGGGTGGAGGGGGCTCCCAGACCGACTTCTTCAGCCAAACGTGAGTCAATCTTTCCCCATTTTCACTAGTAAAAGCTGCAATGAACTGGAGGACTGGAGTGGAGATAATTACTCCTTCCAAACAGTGATAAATGAAATGACTCATTACCCTGCAACTGAGTTGAAGGCAGATTTCCTATCAAAATGGGAAATTCAACCCAGCCAGCAAGAAGGGATTTGGCCAGCATCTTTCACTTGCCAGCCACCAGAAATTGGGCTGCAGCGTGTGAATGAAGCACCACCAGATTGGGTTTTCTTCCCAGAGTATGGATGGATAAGATGCCACTGGGCACCTCCTTTGCCATCAACATGGGAAAATCCTCCAAACCAGCAGAGGGGACCTTGGTACATAAAACCCCCTAGCCAGCCATTGTTGGTTGAACTGCAACCTGTGAATCAGGAAACCCCGGGATGGGTCTTAACCCCAGGTCATGGATGGAGGAGATGCCAGTGGGCACCTGCCCTCCCTCAGCAGATGGCACCATGGCAGAAAACTGGGCAGTGGCCAACCGAGGGATTGACCTCCCCACCGGTTCCAGTCTCCCCTGCAATGCCCCAACAGGTTCTTACCCCACCTTCCTACAGAGAAGAGTTCTCAACAGTGGAAGAAGAGGTGAATGAGGGGATTACTGCAGGATGGGTAACAGAACAATGTGATGAGGCAGTTCCAAAGGCTAGAGATGCAACTAGGTTCCGTCCCTCGGGGAAGCCAATAGAATGCCAGCGTTGCTATCAATTTGGCCACAGAGCGTCAAAGTGCTTGGCTCCAGCCCCAATATCCCAACCGTGTGCACCAACTGCCAAAGCGATAAAGAGAAGGATCCAGAAGCTACCACAGAAGAGCCTTCTGGGCCAACAACCTCCGGAAGAGGATCCCCAACTTAAGGTGACAAAGAGTCCTAACAAGGGGGAGGCCTCGGAGGAGGGAAATGCCGAAGACGACCCAATGGTTAGTGCACCCATCCGCCCCTTTCAAATAAAATGCAACCTCCAAGTGCCAGAAACTGGAGTGGAAGGGGAAGTGGGGCAATTGTGGACACCGGTTGCACCCGATGCTTAATCAGCATGTCGATTGTGGAGCAACTAGGTATACGTACAAGACCCCTAACCCATCCATTCGGTTCGAGCAAGTGGATGGAACACTGATTGGAGGGGCCCCAGCCACTAAAATTACCGAGTTGGTAAAGTTGATGATAGGGCGCCACTATGAATTCCTCAGATTCATTGTAGCTCCAAGAATGCAGGAATCAATTATATTGGGGCTTGCATGGCTGGACAAGTGGGCGCCTACAATAAAGTGGGAGGACGGCGTTAGAAAATTGTCGGCTTTGGGCCGCTACCACCGGTGGAGCCTAAAGGGCACCCAGGAACGATGGAACCCAACAGCCCAGACCGTCCGGAACCTGCGGCACCTGCAGCAGACACCAAACCCCCAGGAATCCAACGAGTACCAAAAGACTACTGGGACTTAGCGGGGGTGTTCAGTGAGGAAGATGGCAACTATCTTCCCCCCCACCGGCCCACAGATTGTGCAATAGACTTCAAACCGGGGGCTAATTTACCGAAGTCGAAAATGTATTCCATGACCCCCAAAGTGATGGTTGAATTGAGGAATTACATAGGCATCAATTTGAAACGGGACTTTATTGAACCAGCGAAGTCGAAAGTAGCAGCCCCAGTGCTCTTCAGAGAAAAGAAAGATGGGGGGTGGGGTTCGTCTCTGTGTTGATCTGCGAGCCTTGAATGCGGTATGTGAAAAGAACACTTATCCCCTTCCCCTCATGAAAGATATGCTAAACCACTTGGCAACGGGCAAGATCTTTACCAAACTGGACTTGAGAGAGGCATATTACCACATACGGATCAGAAAGGGAGATGAATGGAAGACCGCGTTTAACACTCCCCTTGGCAGTTTCCAGTACAAAGTCATGCCATTTGGGCTACAAGGAGCACCTGCAGTCTTCATGCAGTACATAAATGAGGTGCTACATGACCACCTGTACCGTGGAGTGCTTGTTTATCTAGATGACATCTTGATCTTCTCTGAAACCCTAGAAAAACACGTGAAGCTGGTACGGCAAGTCCTGAAAAAACGTTTGGCTGCCAAGCTATACGCAAAGTTGTAAAAGTGTGAGTTTCACAAGACCTCACTAGATTACTTGGGTTATCGCATCTCCGACAAGGGGAGAGAAATAGATCCAGGACTGCCAAAGGCACCAGAGGAGATTAAGGACATGCTCAATGAGGACATTAAAACATCAGAGATAATCGAGGCCATACAAAGACAAAAGAATTATAAAGCTGCAGGGCCGGATGGGTTGCCAGCGGAAATATATAAAGAATTCCAGGATATGCTTGTTCCAACGTTGTTGGAAGTCTATAATGCTGTGTTGAAAGAGGCGAAGACACCGCTATCATGGACGGAGGCTAATATTGTATTATTACCTAAGGCGGACACAGACCAGATGTTTATACAAAACTAAAGACCAATCTCACTGCTAAATGCAGATTACAAAATTTTTGCTTCAATAATAGCAGAATGGTTGAAAAAAATTCTTACATCATTCATCCATACAGATCAAAACGGATTCCTTCCCAGAAGACAAATTAAAAACAATATGAGAATTATGCTGAACATTCTTGAATATTATGAAGTGCACAATGAAAAACAGGTTGCACTAATCTTTCTCGATGCCCAAAAGGCATTTGATAATGTCAACTGGGAATTTTTGCATCAACAATTAGAATACATGGATTGTGGGGATAAATTTATAAACACGATCAGAGCAATTTATACAAATCAAAAAGCCAAAGTAATAATCAATGGTGAATTAACACAAAGTATTGTAATCCAGAAAGGTACAAGACAAGGTTGTCCCCTATCCCCCCTGCTGCTTATACTAACCCTAGAAGTATTAGCCAGGAATGTACGTAAAGAGGTACAGATAAAGGGACTAGAAATCAAAAAGGAGCAATTTAAGTTACAGGCCTTTGCGGACGATCTAGTGTTTGTGTTAGAACAGCGATGGTGAACCTTTTTTGGCTCGTTTGCCATAAGTGGGGGGAGTGCAGGGGGACGTATGCAGGCGTGCCGCACCCATAATGCAATGCACGACCCACCCAGTGCTCATGCGCGCACTACAGGCGCTTCCCCCCCTTTTTACATGCTTTCTTCGCCCTCCCCAGGCTCCAGAGGCTTTATAAGAGCCTGGGGAGGGCAAAAACAGCCTCCCCCGCCCCCCTGGACGCCCTCCGGAGGCGTCAGGGAAGCCTCCGGACGGTCCCTGAAGCCTTTGGAGCACTCAAAATGACACTCCGAGTTTGCTCGGAAGGGTCGGTTTTAAGCGTTCCAAAGGCTTCAGGGACCGTCCGGAGGCTTCCCTGACGCCTTCGGAGTGCTCAAAACGACCCTCCGAGCAAACCGGAAGTGACTTCTGGTTTGCTCGGAGGGTCGTTTTAAGCGTTCCAAAGGCTTCAGGGAAGCCTCCAGACGGTCCCTGAAGTCTTCGGAACGCTCAAAACGATCCTCCGAGAAAACTGGAAGTGACTTCCGGTTTGCTCGGAAGTTCGTTTTGAACGCTCCGAAGGTGTCAGGGAAGCTCATGAAGCCTCCGGAGGGCCTCCGGGGGGGGGCTCTTTTCGCCCTCCCCAGGCTCCTATAAAGCCTCTGGAGCCTGGGGAGGGTGAAAAATGGCTTTCAAAAAGGGTGAACTTAGCTGGCCAGCGCGCACATGCGAGCTGGCCAGCTGACAGGGCAGCGCCTCGCGTGCCCTGACTAATGGTTCCGCGTGCCACCTGTGGCCACACGTGCCATAGGTTTGCCATCACTGTGTTAGAAGATCCTATAAAGTCTGGTACGAAACTCATTGAGGAATTGACAGAGTATGGGAAAATAGCGGGTTTAAAGACAAATATTCATTTCATTCATTTTCATTTATTAAATTTATAGACCGCCCCCTCTCCCCGAGGGGACTCGGGGCAGTGTACAGACAAAAGCTAAAACCGTATATACAATAACAATATTAAACACCCCTTATTAAAAACAAATTAAATATAGGGTCTGTACAATGATAATAAAAATTAAAACAGGTTAAAAGGGCAACCCCTTAAAATTTAAAATGCCGGCCAGGAGGATTTAAAATTAAAACTACGATTGGGCCAGGCCAGCTAATTGGAACAGGTGGGTCTTGAGTTTCTTGCGGAAGGAGCGGAGATCGGTAGTAGTTCTGATGTCGGGGGGGAGGTCATTCCAGAGGGTCGGGCCCATCACAGAGAAGGCCGTACTCCTGGGCGCCGCCCGCTGGCATTGCCTAGTGGACGGCACCCGGAGGAGTCCCTCCCTGTGAGAGCGAATTGGTCGCAGGGATGTATGGGGTAGGATGCGATCCCGCAGGTAGCTAGGTCCTGTGCCTTGGAGTGCTTTAAAGGTGATAACCAACACCTTGAAACGCACCCGAAAAGCCACAGGTAGCCAGTGCAGCTGGCGCAGGAGAGGTGATATATGGGAGTACCTAGTACAACCCATGATTACCCACGCGGCCGCATTCTGGACCAGCTGCAGCCTTCGGGCGCATCTCAAGGGGAGCCCCATATAGAGAGCATTGCAATAGTCCAGGCGGGACGTCACAAGCGCATGGGTGACTGTGTGAAGGGCGTCCCGGTCCAATAGGGGGCGCAATTGGCGCACCAGGCAAACCTGGTGGAACGCCCCCCTTGCCACGGCTGTCACATGGTCGTCCATCGACAGCCGAGCATCCAGGAGGACGCCCAAATTGTGCGCCCGTTCCACGGGCGCCAGTTGTTCACCCCCGATGGCCAGTGATGGAACCCACTGGTTGAACCGGGGCGCCGGTATCCACAGCCACTCCGTCTTGGAGGGGTTGAGTTTGAGTCTGTTGCTTCCCATCCAGACCCGTACGGCCTCCAGGCACCGGGACATCTCTTCGACGGCCTCGTTGGGGTGGTTCGGGGTGGAGAAGTACAGCTGAGATCATCAGCGTACAGATGGTACTCAACCCCAAAACCACGAATGATCTCACCCAGCGGCTTCATGTACGTGTTGAACAGGAGAAGCAAGAGGACCGACCCCTGCGGCACCCCACAAGTGAGTGGCCTCAGGGTCGACCTCTGCTCCCCTGCCAGCACGCATTGCGTCCGGCCAGAGAGGTAGGAGGAGAACCACCGCAAGACGGTGCCCCTCACCCCCAGCAATAGGATACAATGGTCGATGGTATCAAAAGCCGCTGAGAGATCTAATAGGACCAGGATGGAGGAGCAACCCCCGTCCTTGGCCCTCCAGAGATCATCCACCAATGCGACCAAGGCTGTCTCCGTGCTGTGACCGGGCCGGAAACCGGACTGGCGCGGGTCTAGATAATCAATTTCCTCCAAGTGGCGTGGGAACTGTTGCGCCACCACACTCTCTACAACCTTTGCCAAAAAGCAAAGGTTGGAGACAGGACGGTAGTTGGTTAACATAGCTGGATCCAGGGAAGGCTTCTTGAGTAGGGGCCTCACCACCGCCTCTTTCAAGGCGGACGGCAAGGACCCCTCTCTCAAAGAAGCGTTGACTAACTCCTGGAGCCAGCCTCGTGTGACCTCCCAGGATGCCAGTATAAGCCGGGAGGGACACGGGTCCAGTAAAAATGTAGTGGCTCGCAGTCGCCCACGCAACCTGTCCATATCATCGGCAGCAACAGAGTCAAACTCCTCCCAGAATGGTCCCTCAACACTCGCCTCCGACGTCCCCCTCGGACTACTGGTGGGGACCCACTCGCTACGGATTTGAGCGATTTTGTCCTGCAGATATTCCCCAAATTCCTCTGCTATACCCTGCAAGGGGGCTTCCCGCGGCCTCTGCGAAAGGAGGGAGCGGGTCACCCGAAAGAGGGCGGCAGGGCGGTTATCTGAGGATGCAATAAGAGTGGCGCAATATTGACGCTTGGCCACTCTTAATGCCACAAGGTAGGTCCGTAAATAGGCTCTTACCTGTGTTCGGTCAGATTCGGAGCGTGAAGATCTCCATTTGCTCTCTAGGCGTCTCTTGTGGCACTTCATCACCCTTAGCTCCTCGGTAAACCAAGGGGCCAGGGTGGCTCGCTGCCGTAGGAGAGGCCGCAAAGGCGCAACCCGGTCCAAGGCCCCGGCAGCCGCATTATTCCACGCGGCCACCAGGTCCTCCATCCGGGAGCGGGTCAGGGCTACAGAAAATGGCCCAAGCTCCGTCTGGAACCTTTCAGGTTCCATCAGGCACCTGGGGCGGAACCATCGAGGACCTTCTGGTTCCACCTCCCCGCGATGGGGGGTAGCGCCTGGGAAGTCGAGCCGGAGAAGTGAGTGATCTGACCATGACAGGGGTGTAATAGCTAAATGCCCTATTCCCAGATCACTCTTCCACTGGCCAGAGACAAAAATAAGGTCCAGCGTGTGGCCTCCCTCGTGTGTGGGGCCCTGAATTATTTGGGTCAGGTCCATGGCTGTCATGGAAGCCATGAACTCCCGAGCCACCTCGGATGACTCACCTATCGACGGCAGGTTGAAATCCCCCATAACCAATAGCTTGGGGGTCTCAACCGCCATCTCTGCAATCATCTCGAGGAGCTCAGGCAGGGCCGCTGATGCATAGCGAGGAGCCAAGTATACAATCAGCAAGCCCAACTGTCTCCCTGGGCCCCACTTCACGCCTAGAGACTCACACCCGGATATCAGTGGCACAGTGAACTCTCTCGGCTCCAGATCCTCCCGTATAATCACCACTACCCCTCCACCCTTACCCAGGGCCCGCGGCTGATGGAATGCACGGTATCCTGGTGGGCATATTTCCACGAGGGGTAAACCCCCCTCGTGGCCCAACCAGGTCTCCGTTATCCCTGCAACGTCCGGCACCCCCTCCGAGATCAAATCATTAATGAGGGGGGCCTTATTGACAACGGACCTCGCGTTGCACAACGTCAGCCTCAGGCCCTGGCTCTGTAGCTCCTGGCCACCTAGGGTGCGGGGGTTGGTACAAATGACCGGGCGTGTCCAACGGCCACGGTCTCCCAACCGACTGAAGAGTCTTCATCTATCCTCGCACCCACCCCTCCCTACGATCGTTGAAATCAAAAGACCCTCCGATGGAACAGTATTCTCCCTCCCCTCCCCAGCTCCGCTCACTTCCCTCCCGACCACACCTGTTCGCCTGGCACTAACCCCTCCCTTGGCCGGTCTAACCCTCCCCCCCACCCTGGAACCCACTAAAACATTTAAAAAACATTTGACTAAAAACCCCCAAGTCTCCGCTTCCTCAAATATGACAAAGACCAAAATGCTGACTAAAAATATGACATCAAAAGCAAAAGAGGAGTTAATGAAGAAATTGGGTATCCAAATAGTAAAAAAAGTTAAATGTCTTGGTATACATTTATCTGCGAGGTGTGTGACCATCAAAGAAGATAATTATACTAATTTGATTAATAAAACTAAGAAAGATCTAGAAAGGTGGAAAAACCTACAACTGTCCCTGATGGGCAGGATCGCCCTTATAAAAATGAATAAATTTCTTTTCCTATTTCAGAATATTCCCATCAAATTAGAAAAAGGTGTCTTCAAAGATTTGAATCAATTGGTTTCGAAATTTATTTGGCAGGGAAGAAAACCAAGAATAAAACTTAAGGCTATGCAAGACACTAAGGAAAAGGGAGGATTTGGCGTACCAGATTGGGAACTCTATTATACTGCGGCCATACTAACATGGCTAAGGGAATGGATAATGCTGAGAAATAAAAGATTACTCAAATTGGAAGGCCATGACCTCCAAGCAGGCTGGCATGCCTTCCTCTGGTATGAAAAAGGATCTGCACACAAATATTTTAGTAGACATTACATTAGACAATCTCTGTTAATCATATGGAATAAAATTAAACATGACCACTATACTAAAATACCTATTTGGCTATCTACGATGGAAGCATACATACACCCAAATTTAATTAACATGGAAACTATAGTCACATATAAAGAGCTATTGAACAGGCAGGGGGAGATCAAAACTAGAGCAGAATTGACATCACAAGGAATACAAGTAGAATGGTGGTCTTATTTACAGATACAATCAAGGTATGCACAGGATAGGAAGAACGAAGGTATTGCCAAAGACTACACAATATTAGATAAACTGTTGATACAGACAGAAAACAGACTGATCAAAGTGCTGTATAGATTTTTGTTGGAATATAAACTAGAGGAAGAACATGTCAAAGAAAACATGGTCGCCTGGGCGAAAAATTTCGGTTACAATGTGGAATTGGCTAAGTGGGAAAAACTTTGGATACTTAATCAGAAATTAACATTGGCTACGGCGTATAAAGAAAATCTTTACAAGATGTTCTACAGATGGCATCTCCCGCCAGCACGGCTATCTAAAATGTTCAAAAATTTGGCCCCAAATTGCTGGAAGTGTAAAAAAACACCAGGCACCTTCTACCATATGTGGTGGACGTGCAATGAGGCAAAAAAATATTGGAAAATGATCCAATCATGGTTAGAACAAATGGTGGGAGAACAAATTATGTTTAAACCAGAAACTTTTCTCCTAGGCATAATACCGGAGGGGTTTAAGAAAGATACACTCTATCTAATTATACATATACTGACTGCAGCGCGCATAACCTATGCACAGCATTGGAAAAAAGAAAATACACCATCAGAGCTAGATATAATCAGAAAAGTGTTGGCCTGTGCAGAAGCAGATAGGCTCACTTTGGAACTTAAAAATAAAGGGGAATCAGAATATTTTGAGGTATGGAATAGATTTTATGACTGGTATAAGTTAAGATGACAAGACTGGAACAAATGTATATATTGTGATCGAACAGAAGGACAGACAATGTATTAAGTAGAATAACTGTTAATGGTTGAAACTAGCTGTACATAATGTGAATATATGATCACCCTGACCCCGCAGCATTGCATTGTTTTAAATGTAAAAACAATAAAAATATATATAAAAAAAAAACATAAGTAAAATATTTTTCATTTCCAGGTTCTTTTTTCCACCCACTGATATAACAAATCCCATATCTTATAAAATTGCTCATCTTCTTGCTCTCCAATTTCAAATGTCAATTTGCTCATTTCAGCACACTCCATTATCTTTCGAATAACTTCTTCCTGTTTTGGTATCATTTCACTTTTCCAGTTTTTTGCAAATACAATTCTAGCTGCTGTTAAAACGTTTACAATCAAATATTTTAAGTCTTTGTTATAAATTTCTGGTATGATTCCCAATAGAAAGATCTCTGGTTTAAGGTCTATGTGTTTGTGTATCATTTTCTCCAACCACATGTGGATTTTAGTCCAGTATCTTTTAGCTTCAATACAAGTCCACCACATGTGGTAGTATGAACCCGGTATCTGATGACATTTCCAGCACTTTTCCGATTTATTCTTGGACATTCTTGCAATTCTCGTTGGGGGTAGATCCACCTGTAAAACATCTTATACAAATTTTCTCTATATGCAGTTGACATTGTCATTTTATAATTTTGAGACCACAATTTCTGCCATTTCTCTAAATCTATCCCATGCCCAAAGTTTTTCCCCCAAGCTATCATAGTTTCTTTAACTTGTTCCTCTTGTAATTTAGTCTCTAATAAATATCCATATAGTTTTTTAATTACTTTTTCATCAGTACCTGTTAAGATTTTATCTAGCTCAGTCATTTCATTGTAAATACCTTTTGATTTTCTATCTTCATTATATCTAGATTGTATCTGTAAATATGAATACCAATTCATTTCTATTCCTTCTTGTTTCAACTCTTAAATAGATTTGAGTTCACCCTCTGCATTCAATATTTCAACATATCTAACTGTTTGTTCCTTTTTATATATTATTGGATATGAAAATGCTTCAATAGTTGATATCCAGGCTGGAGTTTTTAAGTAGTGTAGTCTTTTAACCTTTTCCCAATTTAATAACAAGGCCTCCCTTATATAATGTCTTCTAAAATAACCATGTGCTTTAGTTCCCTTATACCATAAAAAAGCATGCCATCCCAACAGTAAATCATGACCCTCTACATTCAATAATCTGGAATTTTTTAGTGTTACCCACTCCTTAATCCACATCAGGTTTGTTGCTTGATAATATAACTCCCAATCAGGTAAGCCCCATCCTCCTCTTGTTCTAGCATCTTGTAACAATTTAAGTTTTATTCTTGCTTTTTTCCCTTGCCAAATAAACTTCAAGACTATTTTATTTAGATCTTCAAAAAAGTCCTTGCCCAATCTAATTGGAATTGTCTGGAACAGGTATAAAATTCTGGGTAAAATGTTCATTTTAATTGTAGAGATTCTTCCTATCATTGATAGTTGCAGGTTTTCCCATTTCATCAAGTCAGTCGCAATTTGTTGTTTTAGTCTAGTATAGTTATCCTCCTTGAGAGTGCTACATCTAGCTGATAAGTATATCCCCAAATATTTAACCTTGCTTGTGATTTGAATCTGCAAAGCTTCTGCCAACTCTTCCTTTCGTCTTGATGGTATGTTCTTTGTCAAAATCTTTGTTTTGTCTTTATTTATTTTCAAGCCTGCTACTTTTCCATACTCCTCTATTCTTTCTAACAATTTGGGTGCTGTCTCTAGTGGGTCTTCAAGAATAAATACCAAATCATCTGCAAATGCTTGTAGCTTGTATTCTTTTTTAATTTTCATTCCTTTTATTTCTTCTTCTTCTCTAATCTTTCTATTTAAGACTTCTAATGTTAAGACAAAAAGTAACGGTGATAATGGGCAACCTTGTCTCGTACCTTTCTTTATTTCAATAGAATCTGTCAATTCTCCATTTGCCATTATCTTTGCGGTTTGTTTGTGGTATACCATTTGTATGGTTTGGATAAATTTCTTACCAAAATTCATCTGTTCCAATTGTAAAAACATGAATTGCCAATTCACGTTGTCAAAAGCCTTCTGTGCGTCAAGAAACATCAAAGCCATTTGTTTTTCAGGATGGGCCTCATAGTATTCCAAAGTATTCAAAATCATTCTCATATTATCTTTAATTTGTCTCTTTGGTAAAAAAACCATTTTGATCAGAGTGGATAAAGCTATTTAGATACTTTTTGAGTCTCTCTGCTAATATAGATGCAAATAATTTGTAATCTGAATTTAATAAAGATATTGGTCTATAGTTCTTGGCTTGTGTTAGATCAGTCTCCTCTTTAGGTACCAATGCAATATATGCTTCTGACCATGATTTAGGTATTCTGCTCTCTGATATCACTTCATTCATAACTTTTAAAAGTGGAAGAGACAAGGTTTCTTCAAATGTTTTGTAAAATTCCACTGGAAATCGATCTGTACCTGGGACTTTTCCATTATTTTGTTTTTTAAGTGCTTCCGTTAGCTCCATCATTGTTATTTTACTTTCCAACATTATTCTAGTTTCATCTGATATCTGGGGAAGATTAGCATCCTGTAAATATTTTTTAACTCCCCCCTCTTCCATTTTCTCTTGTTGATACAGCTTAGCATAGTAGTCTTGTATAATTTTCTTTTTTTCAGCATTTCCATAATGAATTTGTCCTTGCTCGTCTCTTAATTGGAATATTTTCTTTGCTTCTCTCTCTTTTTTCAATTTATATGCCAACCATCTGCCTGGTTTATTTGCATTTTCAAAATAATTCTGTTTAGTGCCTCTGATTTTTTGTGCCAGTTCTTCCTTTTCCAGTAGATCCATTTTATGTTTGATTGTATCCATTTTTATTTTAACATCTTTTTTTTGTGGCAATGTCTGTAAATCTTTTTCCAGTTTTTTATAGTCATTGTCTAGGGCTTTATGCGTTTGTCTTTTCTTTAAGTTTCTCTTCCTTGTATAGTCTATTATCAGACATCTAATAACAGCCTTTATTGTATCCCAAAGATTCTGCATTGATGTATCTATCTTTTCTATTTTCTTTAAAGAAAAAAGCTAATTCTTTTTCCATTTTCTGTATAAAATCTTTTTCTTTCAATATGATATTATTTAATATCCATCTAGATCTTGTCCTTTGGCCTTTCCATTTAATTGTAATTGGATTATGATCCGCCCATGTGCTTGTTTCAATCTCAATTTCTTGTACATTGCAAATCAATTCTGTTGAAGCCCATATCATATCAATTCTGGAAAATGATGAATGTCTATTTGAATAAAAAGTATATTGTTCTTTTGTAGTATTTCTTTCTCTCCATATGTCTTTTAAGTTAATAATAATAATAATAATAATAATAATAATAATAATAATAATAATAATAATAATAATAATAATAATAATAATAATAATTTAATTTGTTAGCCGCTCCCTCTCCACAAGGGACTCAGGGCGGCGTACAATAAAAACATACATAAATACATATAAGCATACACATACACACATACACATACATATACATACACGTACACGGACACGGAGGAGGTAACAATTACATATATCACAATAATAATAATAAAATTAACCATTAAAAATACCCCATAATAAAATTACAAATTTAAAAGGACTGTCAGGAGGAAAGGATAAACTACGGTTGAACCAGTCCAGATAATTGAAAAAGTTGGGTCTTGAGCTTTACACGGAAGGAGCGGAGATCGGAAGTAATCCTGATGTCAAGGGGGAGGTCATTCCACAGGGCTGGGCCCATCACAGAGAAGGCCCTGCTCCTGGGTGTCGCCCCCCGACACTGTTTAGCGGACGGCACCCGGAGAAGTCCCTCTCTGTGTGAGCGGATTGGTCGTAGGGATGTATGGGGCAGGATGCGATCCCGCAGGTAACTAGGTCCTGTGCCATGGAGCGCTTTGAAGATCGTAATCAAAACCTTGAAACGCACCCGGTAGACCACAGGAAGCCAGTGCAGCTCGCGCAGGAGAGGTGTTACATGGGAGTACCTAGTCCTCCCCATAATCACCCGCGCGGCCACATTCTGGACCAACTGCAGTCTCCGAGTGCATCTCAAGGGAAGCCCCATGTAGAGAGCATTGCAGTAGTCCAGGCGAGACATCACCAGCGCATGGGTGACTGTGCGTAAGGCATCCCGGTCCAATAAGGGGCGCAATTGGTGCACCCCCCTTGCCACGGCTGTTACATGGTCATCCATGGACAGCCGGGCATCCAGGAGGACGCCCAAATTGCACGCCCGCTCCATGGGGGCCAGTTGCTCGCCCCCGATGGCCAGAGATGGAAGCAACTGGTTGAACCGGGGAGCCGGAAGCCACAGCCACTCCGTCTTGGAGGGGTTGAGTTTGAGTCGGTTGTCACCCATCCAGACCCGTACGGCCTCCAAGCACCGGGACATCATTTCGACGGCCTCGTTGGGGTGGTTCGGGGTGGAAATGTATAGCTGAGTGTCATCAGCATACAGATGGTATCCCACCCCAAAGCCACGGATGATCTCGCCCAGCGGTTTCATATATGTGTTGAACAGGAGTGGTGAGAGAACTGACCCCTGTGGCACCCCACAAGTGAGGGGGCTCAGGGTCGATCTCTGCTCTCCTGCCAACACACGTTGCGTCCGGCCAGAGAGGTAGGAGCCGAACCACCGTAAAACGGTGCCCCTAACTCCCAACCCCTCCAGCCGGTGCAACAGGATACCATGGTCGATGGTATCGAAAGCCGCCGAGAGATCTAATAGGACCAGGATAGAGGAACAACCCCTATCTCTGGCCCTCCAGAGATCATCAACCAACGCGACCAAGGCCGTCTCCGTGCTGTGCCCGGGTCGGAAGCCGGACTGGCGCGGGTCTAGATAATCATTCTCCTCCAGGTGATGTGGAAACTGTTGGGCCACCACACTCTCTACAACCTTCGGTAAAAAGGGAAGGTTGGAGACCGGACGATAATTAGCTAGCTCCGTTGGGTCCAGGGAAGGCTTCTTGAGTAAGGGTCTCACAACCGCCTCTTTCAAGGCGGCTGACAGAGACCCCTCGCCCAACGAAGCATTCACTAAGCCCAGGAGCCAGTCGCGTGTAACCTCCCAGGATGCCAGTACAAGCCAGGAGGGACACGGGTCCAATAAACATGTGGTAGGTCGCAGACGTCCACGTAACCTGTCCAAATCCTCGATGGCAACCGAGTCAAACTCCTCCCAGAATGGTCTCTCAAGACTCGCCTCGGGCGTCTCCACTGGACCACTGAAAGGGACACATTCCCTCCGGATTTGAGCGACTTTATCCTGCAGATATTTCCCAAATTCCTCTGCCCTGCCCTGTAGGGGGGCTTCCCGCGGCCTCTGAAACAGAAGGGAGCGGGTCACCCGGAACAGGGCGGCAGGGCGGTTATCTGCGGACGCAATAAGAGCGGCACAATGTCGACGTTTGGCCGCTCTTAATGCCACAAGGTACGTCCTAAGGTAGGTTCGTACCTGTGTTCGGTCAAATTCGGAGCGGGAGGATCTCCAACGACTCTCTAGGCATCTCTTGTGGCGTTTCATCACCCTTAGCTCCTCGGTAAAACAAGGGGCCAGGGTGGTTCATTGCCTCAGGAGAGGCCGCAAAGGCGCCACTCGGTCTAGGGCCCCAGCAGTCGCACTATACCATGCGGCTACCAGGTCCTCTACCCGGGGGCGGGTCAGGTCTACAGGAGGTGGCCCAAGCTCCGTCTGGAACTTATCTGGTTCCATCAGGCGCTTGGGGCGGAACCATCTAATGCCTTCCGGTTCCGCCTCCCCGCAGCGGGGGGGTAGCACCAGGGAAGTCAAGTCAGAGAAGTGAGTGATCTGACCATGACAGGGGAGTGATAGTTAAATCCCCTATTCCCAGATCACTCGTCCACTGGCCAGAGACAAAAACAAGGTCCAGCGTGTGGCCTCCTTAGTGAGTATCCATCTATCATCCTAAAGAAGGATTTCGGAAGCAGTTTTCTATTTAACTTTGTTGTTTTGTGTGTTTTATAGTCCATGTTCTGGTTTACAATGCCATTAAAGTCTCCCATCATACAAATATCAACATAGTCCAAGTCCGAGATTTTTTTGTGCATTTTTTATAAAATTCATCTTGCTTTTCATTAGGAACATAGATTCCAATTAAGAGTATTTTTAAAATATTATCCATAATTTCCACCATCAAAATTCTTCCCTCTTCATCTGCATAGATTAATTTCGCTGGAATGTTATCTTTAATATAGAAGATCACTCCTCTTTTCTTGCAATTCGCCAGTGTAGTAAATATTTTCCCAACCTTTGGTTGTATTAGTAGGTGTTCATGTCTCTTTTGTATATGCACTTCTTGTAGGCAAATTAAACTCATCTTCTAAATTTTTTTCTTTTATAATCTAGTCCAGTTAATATCACAAAAATTTAAACATCAACTTATGAGGATAAGAGTTTATAAGTAAAGTGGGGCGGGGGAGAAAAAAAAAGAAGGGGGAAAGAAGAAAAAATGAAAATCTTTCACTTAAAAAGAAAAGTAAGAAAGAGAAGGGGAAAAGAAAGGATAATAAAAAAGAGGAGAGAAAAAAAAGTCTTCAATCCAATTTACTCATATTTTAAGGCAAACCATCCATTTGTGTCTAAAATCTTCAAAAAATAAGAATAAAACAAAGAGAGCAATGGAAAAAAAATCAAAAATCAATACTTCAAAGAGCCAAGAAAAGAAAAAAAAATCGCCATCTTCCCAGCAAGATAATATAAGAATAGTATAGAAACTGTCACCAAGCTAGAAAAAAAGAATAGATTCAGTCTCTTTTTTTTAAAGATAAAGAGTCTTTCCAAGGTCACTCTGGGCTTTCCCTTAAGGCTCTATTTAGTCTAAAGTAAGTTTCCAGATACTGAAAGTGCCACAGAAAACAGCTGTGCAAACAAATGTATTCCTGCCCCTTTCAGCCCTAAAAAAATAGCCTTTAAGGGAATCGCTTCTCTCTAGTAACAATGATTCAAGTCCACTAGATGGCAGTGTTAATTGTATCAATACAATACAATACAATACAATAGTAGAGTTGGAAGGGACCTTGGAGGTCTTCTAG
Source organism: Natrix natrix natrix (assembly GCA_029891615.1). Taxonomy (NCBI): domain Eukaryota; kingdom Metazoa; phylum Chordata; class Lepidosauria; order Squamata; family Natricidae; genus Natrix; species Natrix natrix. The sequence continues at coordinate 36,873 of JAKRSK010007265.1, read as the reverse complement.
TCCAACCCACTGCCTAGGCAGGAAACCCTATACCGTTTCAGACAAATAGCTATCCAACATCTTCTTAAAGAATTCCAGTGTTGGGGCATTCACAACTTCTGGAGGCAAGCTGTTCCACTGATTAATTGTTCTAACTGTCAGGAAATTTCTCCTCAGTTCTAAGTTGCTTCTCTCCTTGATTAGTTTCCACCCATTGCTTCTTGTTCTACCCTCAGGTGCTTTGGAGAATAGTTTGACTCCCTCTTCTTTGTGGCAACCCCTGAGATATTGGAACAATGCTATCATGTCTCCCCTAGTCCTTCTTTCTCTTTAGCTAAACATACCCAGTTCCTGCAACCGTTCTTCATATGTTTTAGTCTCCAGTCCCCTAATCATCTTTGTTGCTCTTCTCTGCACTCTTTCTAGAGTCTCCACATCTTTTTTACATCGTGGCGACCAGAACTGAATGCAGTATTCCAAGTGTGGCCTTACCAAGGCATTATAAAGTGGTATTAACACTTCACGTGATCTTGATTCTATCCCTCTGTTGATGCAGCCTAGGACTGTGTTGGCTTTTTTGGCAGCTGCTGCACACTGCTGGCTCATATTTAAATGGTTGTCCACTAGGACTCCAAGATCCCTTTCACAGTTACTACTACTGAGCAAGGTATCACCTATACTGTACCTGTGCATTCCATTTTTGTTGCCTAAATGTAGAACCTTACTCTTTTCACCATTGAATTTCATTTTATTAGATAGTGCCCAATGTTCAAGTTTGTCAAGATCCTTCTGTATCTTAAGCCTATCTTCTGGAGTGTTGGCTATTCCGGCCAGCTTGGTGTCATCTGCAAATTTGATCACTTCCCCATTTATTCCCTCATCCAAATCATTGATGAAGATGTTGAAGAGTACTGGGCCTAAAACAGAGCCTTGGGGTACTCCACTGCATACTTCCCTCCATGTAGATGCAGTTCCATTGAGAACTACACGTTGAGTGCGGTTGGTCAGCCAGTTACGAATCCATCTGGTGGTGATGCTGTCTAACCCACATTCTTCTACTTTATCTAGTAGTAGGTTATGGTCTACCTTATCAAAAGCCTTACTGAAGTCCAAGTAAACTATATCGACGGCATTCCTCTGGTCCACTAATTTTGTCACATTATCAAAGAATGCAATAAGATTAGTCTGGCATGATCTGTTTTTGACAAATCCATGTTGGCTTTTGGCTATTACTTTATTTGCTTCTAGGTGTTCGCAAATTCGTAGCTTGATTATTTTTTCCAGAATCTTTCCTGGTATTGAGGTCAGGCTGATAGGTCTGTAGTTTCCTGGATCTAATTGTTTCCTTTTTTTTGAAAATGGGAACCACATCAGCTCTTTTCCAGTCCTCCGGTAGTTCCCCGGTGTTCCAGGATCTCTGGAAGATATAATTCAGTGGTTCTGAGATCTCGCCTGCTATTTCCTTCAGAACCCTGGGGTGTAATCCATCCGGTCCTGGTGATTTGAACTCGTCTAGGGTAGACAGGTGCTCACTTACCATTTTCTTCCCTATTTCAATTTGTGTTCCTAATCTGATTTTTGTGGTGCTGCTTTTGATAGGTTGGGCATGCATTAAGAAGTTGTTGAAATACCTGAAACACACTAAACACATGAAGTTATTGCTAGAACCAACACACACTGATCAACCAAAGTTAATTTGCTATGCCGATTCTGATTGGGCAAGGGATAAAAAATCACGCAAAAGCACTTCTGGTTACATGATGTTCCTGAATGGATGTCCTGTTTACTGGCAAGTGAGAAAACAGAGTTTTGTTTCATGTTCAGCTACTGAAGCTGAATTTGCTTGTGTTTCAGATGCTTGTAATTCTCTAACGTGGTTTGATGCTTTGATCACGGATATCTGGACACATCCGATTCGACCAATCACCGTGATGGAAGATAATGTATCTGTGGTTTATATTTCTGAGTCACATTTCACAGGTTCTAGGTCCAGACACATTGACATTCGTTAACAAAACACAAAGCAATTAGTTATCCCTTTGTGTAAAGACAGATGCAAAACATGAGTTAAATAGTTCTGCTTTCTCCCTGTTGCTTGTCACCTTCTTGCCACTTTCTCCTAGCAATGGACCTATTGTTTCCTTAACTTTTTTCTTGTTTTTAACATGTTGGAAGAAGCTTTTTTTTGTTAATTTTTACTTTTGTGGCAAGCCTTTCTTCATTGTGAGCCTTAGCTTTCCTCACTTCATCTTTACAGGCTCGGGCTATTTGCTGATATTCTGCCTTAGTTATGTCCCCCTCCTTCCACTTTTTATACTTACCCTTTTTGTCTTTCAGTTTGTCAGAGAGTTTTTTATGCAGCCATGCTGGTTTCTTTTGGGAGCTGTTATTTTTCTTCTTCATTGGTATTGTGCTAGACTGGGCTTTTGTAATCTCATTTTTCAAAATTTCCCAAGCTTCTTGAGTTGTTTTCCCCTTGAGGATTCTCATCCATGGAACTTTTCCCAAGCTCTCTCTGAGTTTATTGAAATTAGCTTTCTTAAAGTCCCAGACTCTAGTTTGACTTTGTTCTACTACTTGTGTTTGCATAATGTTGAATTTCAATATTGCATGGTCACTTGCCCCCAGGGTTCCTATGGCTTCAACACCTTCTATCATTTCCTCTCTGTTAGTGAGAATTAAGTCCAATATGGCTGATCCCCTTGTTCCCTTCTCTACTTTTTGGAAAACAAAGTTGTCTGCTAGCTTTGTTAGGAACCTATTGGATCTTCCACTTGGTGCAGAGTTTGTTTCCCAGTTGATGTCAGGGTAGTTAAAATCTCCCATTACTATTGTGGTGTGCTTCCTACATATTTATTTTATTATTTATTTTATTTCTTAGATTTTTAGACCGCCCCTCTCCCAAAAAGGGACATACCTTAGTTAGCTGACTACCAAAAAGTTCATCTGCTTCCTCTGCTTGGTTGGGAGGCCTATAGTATAGACCTATGGCAATGTCATTTCCCCCACAACCTTTAATATTGACCCAAATGCATTCAAGATAGTTCTCATCATTGTTGAGCTCTATTTCTGTAGAGACGTAGTTATTTGTTATATATAGTGCAACTCCACCTCCTCTTTTATTTGGTCTATTTCTTTTAAATAATTTAAATCCTTCTAGCTGTATGTTCCATTTGTCGGTTTCATCCCACCAAGTTTCTGTAATGGCAATAATATCGTATCTGCCCTCTTTTACTTGAATTTCTAATTCACCCTGTTTATTCCTCATACTCTGTGCATTGGTGTATAGACATTTGAGTCCATTTTGATTGACCTTGTGTTTACTGTCTACATAACCTGTGTTATGCCTGACTGCCCCTATTTTCTTGCCACTTGTGTGATTCATGCACATGGTATGGCAATCACTATTAAATGCTTGGTTTTGCTTGACAACAGGAGTGATAATCTTACCCACACACACATCTATGTTACATGCACTTATAACCCTATGAATTTTAGTTTGCTGGGGACAGAGATGTTCTGTATCTATTAATTCTCTGTCCCCGCTCTTCAGTTTAAATGTTTATCAAGAAAATCTGTGAATTTAATGCCAAGTAACTCAGTCCCTTTCTTGGATGGGTGCAACCCATCTCTTTTGTACAGTTTTTCATTGGACCAGCTACAGGCATCATGACTAATAAAACCAAAGCCTTCCCTTTTACACCACTCCTTTAGCCAAACATTAAACTCTGCTACACGCTGGCCCTTCCCTTTTTGTTCCTTATATACTGGTGAAACCTCTGAAAAGATAAGCCTACAACCTATACTATTAAGTTCATACCCCAAGTTCTGGAAATCATTCTGCACAGAAAGTACATCTTTCTGGGATAGATCATTAGTGCCAAGATGTATAATAGCATCAACGTCACAGTCCTTACTTGCATTCTTGACTATCTTAAGAATACGCCTCTTGTCTCTGCTGGCAGTAGCACCTGGCAGACACCTGACCTCTTTTAAAACCTCCATATCCTCTCCTAAATTAACATCCCTTACGATTGAATCACCAACCAGAAGGTGACTTGTCTTTTTACATACTTTGATCTTCTTCTGCGACTGATGTGTGATACCTGGTTCCCCTTTTCGCCTTTCTGAAGAAAGTTCTTCGTTTTGGACCACGATCCCCTGCTTATTTGGGTCATCATTATCACAACTGCCTTGACCTATCTCTTTAGTGTCCCCATTAAGGTCAGCAAGGGCACTATATCTGTTTTGCTGGGTCACAGCAAAAGCTTTGTGTTTATGGTTCACAGCTCTCAACCTGCCAGATCCCACGGTTGTCCAGACAGCTCTTCTCTTGCAAGATCTTTGTGGTAGAGGGGGCTGATAGTGTGGCATCGCCATAGAGTGGAATGGCTGACGTAGACACCTAGTTTCTGCTTGGAGAGCACAGATTACAGATTCTAGATAGGTAATCTGCCTATGTAGACAATTAATTTGTTTACAAAGGGGACAGTATCCAAATTTGAAAAGAGTACGGCGAAAGACAGGTGCAAAACAGCTATTACATTGAACTAAGCCAGTCATTTTGAAATAAATAAAATCACAATCTCAAACACACTAATCCAGAATGTATTATTGCTATTTTGGTTTATAGATATATGATTCTCCAGCAGCTCCAATCCCAGCTTCAGGAAGGTTCAAGTGATATGGAGTTTAAGGGCCCCCACCTCAGTGTCTTTGTCTCTGTGACTCACCCCCCTTCTCTCCAGCAGCTCCAATCCCAGCTTCAGGAAGGTTCAAGTGATATGGAGTTTAAGGGCCCCCACCTCAGTGTCTTTGTCTCTGTGACTCACCCCCCTTGTCTCCAGCAGCTCCAAGTCCAGCTTCAGGAAGGTTCAAGTGATATGGAGTTTAAGGGCCCCCACCTCAGTGTCTTTGTCTCTGTGACTCACCCCCTTCTCTCCAGCAGCTCCAAGTCCAGCTTCAGGAAGGTTCAAGTGATATGGAGTTTAAGGGCCCCCACCTCAGTGTCTTTGTCTCTGTGACTCACCCCCTTCTCTCCAGCAGCTCCAATCCCAGCTTCAGGAAGGTTCAAGTGATATGGAGTTTTAAGGGCCCCCACCTCAGTGTCTTTGTCTCTGTGACTCACCCCCCTTCTCTCCAGCAGCTCCAATCCCAGCTTCAGGAAGGTTCAAGTGATATGGAGTTTAAGGGCCCCCACCTCAGTGTCTTTGTCTCTGTGACTCACCCCCTTCTCTCCAGCAGCTCCAATCCCAGCTTCAGGAAGGTTCAAGTGATATGGAGTTTAAGGGCCCCCACCTCAGTGTCTTTGTCTCTGTGACTCACCCCCCTTCTCTCCAGCAGCTCCAATCCCAGCTTCAGGAAGGTTCAAGTGATATGGAGTTTAAGGGCCCCCACCTCAGTGTCTTTGTCTCTGTGACTCACCCCCCTTCTCTCCAGCAGCTCCAATCCCAGCTTCAGGAAGGTTCAAGTGATATGGAGTTTAAGGGCCCCCACCTCAGTGTCTTTGTCTCTGTGACTCACCCCCCTTCTCTCCAGCAGCTCCAATCCCAGCTTCAGGAAGGTTCAAGTGATATGGAGTTTAAGGGCCCCCACCTCAGTGTCTTTGTCTCTGTGACTCACCCCCCTTCTCTCCAGCAGCTCCAATCCCAGCTTCAGGAAGGTTCAAGTGATATGGAGTTTAAGGGCCCCCACCTCAGTGTCTTTGTCTCTGTGACTCACCCCCCTTCTCTCCAGCAGCTCCAATCCCAGCTTCAGGAAGGTTCAAGTGATATGGAGTTTAAGGGCCCCCACCTCAGTGTCTTTGTCTCTGTGACTCACCCCCCTTCTCTCCAGCAGCTCCAATCCCAGCTTCAGGAAGGTTCAAGTGATATGGAGTTTAAGGGCCCCCACCTCAGTGTCTTTGTCTCTGTGACTCACCCCCCTTCTCTCCAGCAGCTCCAATCCCAGCTTCAGGAAGGTTCAAGTGATATGGAGTTTAAGGGCCCCCACCTCAGTGTCTTTGTCTCTGTGACTCACCCCCCTTCTCTCCAGCAGCTCCAATCCCAGCTTCAGGAAGGTTCAAGTGATATGGAGTTTAAGGGCCCCCACCTCAGTGTCTTTGTCTCTGTGACTCACCCCCCTTCTCTCCAGCAGCTCCAATCCCAGCTTCAGGAAGGTTCAAGTGATATGGAGTTTAAGGGCCCCCACCTCAGTGTCTTTGTCTCTGTGACTCACCCCCCTTCTCTCCAGCAGCTCCAATCCCAGCTTCAGGAAGGTTCAAGTGATATGGAGTTTAAGGGCCCCCACCTCAGTGTCTTTGTCTCTGTGACTCACCCCCCTTCTCTCCAGCAGCTCCAATCCCAGCTTCAGGAAGGTTCAAGTGATATGGAGTTTAAGGGCCCCCACCTCAGTGTCTTTGTCTCTGTGACTCACCCCCCTTCTCTCCAGCAGCTCCAATCCCAGCTTCAGGAAGGTTCAAGTGATATGGAGTTTAAGGGCCCCCACCTCAGTGTCTTTGTCTCTGTGACTCACCCCCCTTCTCTCCAGCAGCTCCAATCCCAGCTTCAGGAAGGTTCAAGTGATATGGAGTTTAAGGGCCCCCACCTCAGTGTCTTTGTCTCTGTGACTCACCCCCCTTCTCTCCAGCAGCTCCAATCCCAGCTTCAGGAAGGTTCAAGTGATATGGAGTTTAAGGGCCCCCACCTCAGTGTCTTTGTCTCTGTGACTCACCCCCCTTCTCTCCAGCAGCTCCAATCCCAGCTTCAGGAAGGTTCAAGTGATATGAAGTTTAAGGGCCCCCACCTCAGTGTCTTAGAAGCCAAGGTCATCTTTTTCTAGAAGCCAAGGTCATCTTTTGTCTCCGCACCTCGACACCTGACCGGAACCAGCAGGGTGGAGATGCCAGCATGGAAGAAGATTGGACCATGTGATGGATTTATGGGTGTGGGCATAAGATCATGAACTTTCAACTGGGTGGAATCCCAGGAAGCTTGTCAGAATTGGGATTCCACAGATGTGCTAAGATGTCTGACTTATTAAATTGGAACTTTAAGGAAAGTTTTGCCTTGGACTCTGATTTAATTCTGCATGATACTTGGAACGCTGACACTATGGGCTGATCCTTGGGATGGAAGAGCCACCGCTGCTAGCAGAGCCCCACCCCAGCTCTGGAGACAAAAGGCACAAGGTGGAGATGAATAGACGTGGCAGACAACTATTCATTTCCCGGACGGACGAACTTGTTAGCCTGTGGTGAGAAGGAAATTGGTTTTTTGCTGGGGTTGCTGGCGCTCCTAATAAAGGAATCATTGCTTCAACTACAGATTGGTTTGTCGTGTTTGGGCAGCTGGGTCAGAACAACTACCTATAACCTTGGACAGATTTGTTGTATCTTTGGTCGCTAACCAAACAGTCACTAAGTCGAAAACTACATATTGTTTGATACCATGTTTCCCCCAAAATAAGACAGGGTCTTATTTTCTTTTGAACTCCCCCCCCAAATAAGCCCTTGGCCTTATTTTTGGGGCGGTCTTTAGTTTTGAGGTGCAGGAGGCAGAGAGAATGGTCACCTCATGGCTGCTGCTGTGTTGCAATATTTTAGGGGACGGCTTATTTTTGGTGCAGGGCTTATCTTAGCGCATGCGCTCAAAAGCCCGATTGGGCTTATTATCCAGGGAGGTCTTATTTTCGGTGAAACAGGAACATATCCAGTCATAGCAGCTTAACTAATACGAGTGGATAGATCCACATTTTATGAATTTTGAAGAAAGAAGGATGCCGTTCAGGCCCATATAGGCCACCCTGCTTCATTAATGTATGCGTGTCACCAGGACAGGTATTAAACATGATTTCATTCCATTTTTATGTAATAAAAGTGGAAATCAAAATGATTAGCTCTACGACTCCTGCTATACCGCCTCCTTGGGGAGACTGTCGTGGGAAAAGTGGAAAACACCAGCACTGTTGGTTATACTAGGGGTCAGCAATCTGCGACTCTGGACCCGCATGTGGTTCTTTTATCCCTCTGCTGCGGCTCCCTGTTGCTCAAAATATGCGCTACACCCGCCAATGTGCGACACCCACTGGAATGTGATTTCTTGAGCTTTTCAACTCCCGGGTAGGCCAGACATGGTGAAATCAAAGAAAAGTTTCAGAAGAAAATAGAATGCTTACTTCAACTACATATACTAGTTTTGTGGCCGCTCAGGAAATAGTCAGGCATGGGAAGGGTTTTGTGGCTCCCGGGGTTTTCTTCTCTGTGGGAAACGGGGTCCAAATGGCTCTGAGTGTTTAAGATTGCCAACCTCTGGGTTATACAATCCCAAAGGAGTCATCCCAAGTCATTGCAATTGTTGAATTAAAGCAAGCAGGCACGTCTGTATTGGGCGCCGGGAGCTACATACAGGTAGGTCTTGAGTGGTGGGGTCAATGAATCTCAGAAAATGGTTGCATCATTTGAAAATATCAAAGTGATGGTTTTTTAGGGAAAAGAGAGCAATTGGTTCCAGCTCAACAGAAATAGGCAATGAACAAATGTAACAATATATATATATACGTCTTTGGTTGTTCGGGTTTTCTCCCGCGTAGAATTGGAAGTATATTCACGACGTTTCGATGAAGTCTCATTCATCATCTTCAGGCTGCTGCTTCCGGCTTGGTGCTTCCGGCTTGGTGCTTCCAGGAGCAATGTGAGATCTCAGCCGGTTCCTCTTTTTAACTGCCAGTGGGGGTTTGTGCTGATTGGGTGGGAGCTTGGCTGCATTCTGATTGGGTGGAGGTGTATTCTGATTGGTAGGGGGTTTGGCTGTGCTCTGATTGGATGGGAGTTTGGCTGTGCTCTGATTGGATGGGGGCGTGTTCTGTTTGGGTGGGGGTCTGGTTGTGCTTGTGTTAGTCTGAGTTGCAGAGGGATTTGAGCTGGTGAGCTGCGTTACTGTTGTTTGGCTTCGCGTTTGTGGTTGTGCCACATCTCCGTGGTGGGCATCAGTTTGCTTCATGTATGGATTGGAGGGGTTTAAAGTGGCTAATAATGCAGCTGTGGTCTGGCTTCTGGTTTGTGGTCGGGCTTCTGGTTTGTGGTCATTATCGGTGTGGGTTTGAGCTTGCTTTTTGCTTGGATGTGTGATAGTGACATCCTGTGTGGTTTTCGTGAGTGTGGGTCTGGTATCATTCTTAGTGTTAGGGACTCGTTTGTCAGTGAGGGCGGGTTTCCAAATGGCTGGTAGGCGGGAGGTATCATCTCGTTTATTCATGCTGTGTGGTCGTTTTTCTATCTCAATAGCTTCTCTGATTATTCTGTTGTTAAAGTGTTCAATTTTGGCAATAGTTCTGGTCTTTTTAAAGTCTATATCATGTCCTGTGGCTTTGAGGTGTTGGACCAGGGAAGAAGTTGGTTCCTCCTTTCTGACTGAGTTTTTGTGTTCTTCAATGCGTGCCTTTAGGACTTCCGGCAGATGCCACCAGGGCAAAGGACCCTCCCTTTAGAGCGTCCGATCTACAGCTGATTGTTTCGCCGATTTCCAGGGGCGAAAATCCTCTGCCTCGAGCAAAGAGGCGGAGGAGAGCCTTTTCGGGCTGGGTTGAGCCCGTTTGGACCCTCCAGGAAGGAGGTAGAAGCGGTGCTCCCCAGGTAGCCCGAGAGGAAGCTCCAACAGCTGGATCCCCCTGCTTAGCAGGGCAAGCTCTGGAAGGCACGTCTCCGTTTACATTGTTGATTGGTGCTGAATTGTAACGGACAGACTGAGACTGAAGCGGTGGCTGCAAGTATTTTGGGGTTTTTTTTTTCTGCTTTCTCTTATTATTCTACAGCTTTATAACAAAGACTTTCACTTTGGGGGGAAAAAAAAACAACGGAGAACTTTTTCCTTTTAAAATGGCTACTTTTCTTTTTCTGCTTGTTCTCCTTAATTGACTCTTACTGAAACCTTATACAACAGTGCCATCTGGTGGTTGGAATTGAAAAGAAAAGAGGATTTTTTTTGACTTGCTTGGCGTCTTGGCAAGTTATGGCTGTACAGAGAGGTACCAAGCCTAAGGGCACCTCCTCTCCTTTACAACAATCTCAGTTGTCCTTGTTGGCACAACCTCAATCTCAATCCCAAAATCCACCACTTGCAGCAATTACCAATAAAGAAATATTGGATACTTTGAACATTAAGTTTGGTAATATGGAGAAAAATATGTTGGATTTGAAACAACAAATGAGAAGCCAACAGGACCAAATGGATCAAATGAACCAAACTATGGAAGAGATGAGGGATCAGGCAGCTCGGGATAATCAAGATATTAGAAATGATGTTGTTTCTGCCCTTTCTGGACTGGTTGTAAATTTGGAATTCCTGGATGATGTGGTTAAAGAGACTCAGAAGGATGTTGGAAAATTGGAATACCGGGCAGACAAGCTGGAAGAGAGGGCGGATAGAATTGAGCTTGAGCAGTTGCTATTCCAGTACAAGCAGTTAGAGGCTGTTTTGCGGGTAAGGGGCTTGCCAGAGGATAAAGACAGCGGGAAAGGAGAAGATTTGAGGGTGACTTGTGCGGAGGCCTTTGCCCCCCTTCTACAAGTGGATCCAAAAGAGATTCTCCAACAGATTGAGAAAGCTTACAGAGTTAACTCCTGGTATGCAAGACAGCGAAATTTGCCAAGAGATGTGGTGGTTCATCTGGAAAGGAGATACCTGCGTAATGAGATTGTACAGGCTGCATATCATCAGAGATGTACTGTGCGAGATCAGGAGGTGAAAGTTTTGAAAGAAATACCATTGAAAATGCTTAGGCTGCGCAAAGAGTTTAAATTTTTGACGGATGAACTGAAGAAACGTAACTTGCAATTTAGATGGGAATTGCCAATTGGCGTTACTTTGATTTACTCTGGGAAAAGATATCGATTGGATTCTACTCAGAAGGCTAGAGACTTTTATTCCAAGGTTCTGAATGCTGGGGAGCTAGGATTGGAATCGGAAAAGATCCAGCCTGTTCAGCAGGAGCTAATAGAGATAGCAGCCTCGGCACTTGCGTCAGTTGATAAACAGCTTGTGGAGAGACTGGAAGAAGCAGTAGGCTTGGGATTGGAATTTAAAGAACAGAGAATTACCAGAGCAACGGCAAAGAAAATGGAGAAGACTATACAGCAAACTTCGAGTATCTCTGTTGATGTACCTACACAATCAGAAGCCGTGGGAGGAGTAAGGCCTAAGAGATTTCCTACTGATAGGAGGGCTATGCTTCAGAAGCTTCAAACTAAGCTTGACGATGGCCAGGCTGCTGACCTGGAATGTTAATGGACTTAATTCCCCACAAAAAAAGAAAGGTTTTCTATTATTTGAAACAGCATAAAAATGATGTAATTTGCCTTCAGGAGACGCATATTAAGTCTAGTGATCAAAATTTTTTTGACAATTGGAAATTGGGACAATGTTTTGTAGCCTCAGCTCCTGAAAAAAAAGAATGGTTTGGTGCTGTAAAGTTAAGGCTTTATGGATTAAAATATGGTGGATAATGCAGAAGAAGATTCTTAAAAGAAAAATTAAATTTGCTCCCCAATTTTTTTTTTTATTTTTATTTTTTTTTTCTATTGGGCATAGTACCTGACTGCACTGTTGCTGAAACTAAATTAATATTGTATATGATTACAGCAGCTAGACTGCTGATAGCACAATATTGGAAGAAAGCAGAATTATGCTCTATAGAAGAATGGATACTTAAGGTAGCAAATCTTGCCGAAATGGATAAAATTTCTGTATACCTAAAAGATCATTCTTACGATAAGTATACTATAGATTGGTATCCCTGGATTGATTTTGTAAAATTAAGGTACGGTTCAAAGGAAGTGTCTATGGGATTTGGTTGAGAAATGCTTTATAAATATGTAGTAATGGTTTTGGAAAGGAGGTTATGATGGTTTTTCTCCTTTTTTGTCTTTTTTGTATTATCTTGTTTTTATTCTGATATATGCATATTATTATTGGGATATTTGTTTTTCAGATTTGCTGGTAACTATGCTTCTGACTCTATCTGGGAAGTCAGGGGATGGGTTAGGGAGGGTTAGGGTGGGGAAATGGGGGTGGGGTGGGGGGAGGGGGAGGGGAGGGAGAAAATGTTACTCCTAATAAGATAACCTGTACATGTCTGTTACATAAATAAATAAATGTTAAAAGACAAAAAAAAAAAATGCGTGCCTTTATTCTTCTGTTGGTTTGTCCGATGTATGTGGTGGGGCAGGTGGTGCATGGGATTTCATATACGCCTTGATTTTCTAACTCTATTTTGTCTTTGGGGTTTCTCAGGATGGTGGATATTTTTCGGTTTGTGTAGAATGCTGTCTTGATGTTGTGTTTGTGGAGGATCTTGCTGATTCTGTCTGTGGTGCCTTTTATGTATGGGAGGAGGGCTTTGCCGTTGTAGAGTAATGTAAAGTAAAGCTGTAGAATAATAAGAGAAAGCAGAAAAAAAAAACCCCAAAATACTTGCAGCCACCGCTTCAGTCTCACTCTGTCCGTTACAATTCAGCACCAATCAACAATGTAAACGGAGACGTGCCTTCCAGAGCTTGCCCTGCAAAGCAGGGGGATCCAGCTGTTGGAGCTTCCTCTCGGGCTACCCGGGGAGCACCGCTTCTACCTCCTTCCTGGAGGGTCCAAACGGGCTCAACCCAACCTGAAAAAGCTCTCCTCGGCCTCTTTGCTCGAAGCAGAGGATTTTCGCCCCTGGAAATCGGCGAAACAATCAGCTGTAGATCGGACGCTCTAAAGGGAGAGTCCTGTGCCCTGGTGGCATCCGCCAGAAGTCCTAAAGGCACGCATTGAAGAACACAAAAACTCAGTCAGAAAGGAGGAACCAACTTCTTCCCTGGTCCAACACCTCAAAGCCACAGGACATGATATAGACTTTAAAAAGACCAGAACTATTGCCAAAATTGAACACTTTAACAACAGAATAATCAGAGAAGCTATTGAGATAGAAAAACGACCACACAGCATGAATAAACGAGATGATACCTCCCGCCTACCAGCCATTTGGAAACCCGCCCTCACTGACAAACGAGTCCCTAACACTAAGAATGATACCAGACCCACACTCACGAAAACCACACAGGATGTCACTATCACACATCCACGCAAAAAGCAAGCCCAAACCCACACCGATAATGACCACAAACCAGAAGCCCGACCACAAACCAGAAGCCAGACCACAGCTGCATTATTAGCCACTTTAAACCCCTCCAACCCATACATGAAGCAAACTGATGCCCACCACGGAGATGTGGCACGACCACAAACGCGAAGCCAAACAACAGTAACGCAGCTCACCAGCTCAAATCCCTCTGCAACTCAGACTAACACAAGCACAACCAGACCCCCACCCAAACAGAACACGCCCCCATCCAATCAGAGCACAGCCAAACTCCCATCCAATCAGAGCACAGCCAAACCCCCTACCAATCAGAATACACCTCCACCCAATCAGAATGCAGCCAAGCTCCCACCCAATCAGCACAAACCCCCACTGGCAGTTAAAAAGAGGAACCGGCTGAGATCTCACATTGCTCCTGGAAGCACCAAGCCAGAAGCACCAAGCCGGAAGCAGCAGCCTGAAGATGATGAATGAGACTTCATCGAAACGTCGTGAATATACTTCCAATTCTACGCGGGAGAAAACCCGAACAACCAAAGACGTACATACAAACACCCGCGAAAACCTCATATATATATATATATATATACACATACATACATACATACATACATACATACATACATACATACATACATACATACATATATATATATATATATATATATATATATATATATATATGCTGGTTTTGTTGTATTCGGGTCTTTTCCCGTGTAAGGTTGAGATTGTCTTTGCAACGTTTCGGCAGGATCACACCTGCCATCTTCAAGCTGTGGGCTTAAAATGGGAACGGAGCTGCCGTCTTTCTGTAAGTCTTGGTGGGAGGGGATGGGGTGGTGGCTTTGTTTCAGTAAGTGGAATGATTGGTTGTGTGGTTGTATCATGATTGGTAGATTGGTGCTGATTGGTGCAGGTTGTGTGTGCATTGTTGTTTTGTATTTTAACGGCTTGGGTGGTGGGTGGTGTTCGTTTGTTGGCTAGGGCTGGTTTCCAGATGTTTGGTAGGCGGGAGGTATCATCACGTTTGTTCATGCTGTGGGGGTGTTTCTCTATTTCGATGGCTTCCATGATTATTCTCTTGTGGAGGTGTTCTGTTTTGGAGATTAACCTGGCTCCTTCAAAGTTGATTTCGTGTCCTGTAGCTTTAAGGTGCTGGAAAAGGGAAGAAGTTTTTTCTTTTTTTCTTACTGCATTTTTGTGTTCTGTGATGCGTGCATTTATTCTCCTGTTTGTTTGTCCTATGTATATTGCTGGGCAGATTTTGCATGGTATTTCGTAGACTCCTTGGTTTTCTAGCTGGATTTTGTCTTTGGGGTTTCTTAAGATGTTGGCTATTTTTTGGTCAGTGGTGAAGGCTGTCCTGATATTGTGCTTGTGGAGAATTTTGCTGATTTTATCTGTGGTGCCTTTGATGTAAGGGAGGAGGGCGATGCCATTTTCCTGTTCTGTATCTTGGTTTTTTGGGGGAGTCTCCTTTTGGATTAGGTTGGTGATTGTTTTTCTTTGGAATCCATTGGAGATTAATACATTTGTGAGTTTGTGTAATTCAGTTTTCAGGTGGTCTTTGTCGGCTAGGCATTTGGTTCTGGAGATGAGGGTCTTGGCTACAGAGTTGATCTGTGCAGGGTGGTGATGGGATTGTGCATTTAAGTAGCGGTTGGTGTGTGTTTTTTTCTGGTAGATGGTGTGTCCTAGGGAGCCATTGGGTTTTTTGTAGATTAGGACATCCAGAAAGGGAAGTTGGTTGTTTGCTTCTATTTCCATGGTGAATTGTATTTTGGGGTGTAGGTTGTTGAGATGTGTGAGGAAGTTGTCCAGTTTTTCTTTTCCATGTGGCCAAATCACGAAAGTGTCATCAACATATCTAAGCCAGAGTTTGGGTTTGTGTTCAGATTTGTCTAAGGCATTGGTTTCAAAATGTTCCATGTATAAGTTTGCAATGACAGGAGAGAGGGGTGATCCCATGGGTGCTCCTTCTATCTGTTTGTATCTTTGTCCATTATGGATGAAGTATGTGTTGGTTAGGCAGTGGTTGGTCAGGTCTAGGATGTGTTTAGGGGGGTTGTGTTTTTTCTGGATGGCTGTCAAGGCTTCTTTTATGGGCACCTGGGTGAAGAGGGATATGACGTCGAAACTCACAAGTAGGTCACTGGGTTGTAAGTTTTGTTTCTTTATTGTTTCTATGAAGTGGAGTGAGTTTTGTACGTTTGAGGTGATGGATTCTGCGTAGGGTTGGAGTTGTTTGGCGAGGAATTTGGCAAGGTTCTGTAGAGGTGAGCCTATGGAGCTGACTATGGGTCTGAGTGGTGTTCCTTCTTTGTGTATCTTGGGGAGTCCATAGAGTTTGGGGCATCTGGAAGATTTCTCTCTGGGGATGATATATATATATGTGTCCTTCGGCTCATTACAGAGGACCATCCAGGCAGAAAACCATTTTTTTGGGGGGGATGGTCCTCTGTAATGAGCCGACCATCTCCGTTTCAAAGCTGTCCAAAGACGTCTCCATGGTCATGTGGCCAGCATGACTACTAAATGCCAAAGCTGCCCGGAACGCTTTTATTTTCCTATTTTCCTTTTTTTACTTGCATTTTTACATGCTTTCGAACTGCTAGGTTGGCAGAAGCTGGGATAAGTATTGGGAGCTCACTCCGTTACACGGCGCTAGGGATTCGAACCGCCAAACTACCGACCTTTCTGATCGACAACCTCAGTGTCTTAGCCACTGAGCCACTGTGTCCCTTTATGACCATAACTGACCCCAAAATTTCTGTTGCTAATGAGTTTTGCCCCATTTTACGACCTTTCTTGCCACAGTTGTTAAGTGAATCAGTGCAGTTGTCAGTAGCATGGCTGTTAAATGAATCTGGCTTCCCCCATTTTCTTTGCTTGTCTGAAGGTCGCAAAAAAGGATCATGTGACCCCAAGACCTTGCAACCGTCATAAATATGAACCTGTTGGCAAGCATCTGTAACCAAGAGGATGTAACCACGGTCATAAGTGTGGAAAATCTGTCATACGTCCCTTTATTCAGTGCCATTTTTAACTTCAAACCATCACTAAACAAATGGTTATAAGTCAAGGACTACAAACAAACTACACCACAAACACGAAACCATCCTTCCAAGCAGAGGCGCCATTGGGCTCCGCTGTCTTCCGTCGCTTGGAATCGGGCTCCATCAGGCATTCTTGTCACATTCTCTGGGGATGAAAGAGATTTGCAGATTAACGGAGTTGGAAGGGTCCTTGTAGTGACTAGTCCACCCCCCCCCCCCGCCCAAGCAGGAGACCCTACACCACTGATGGCTAATCTTTTTTTTTTTTTTAACAAAGTTTTATTGTTTTTTTTGAAAAATAACAAGGAAAAAGGTAGTGGAATGGTTACAAATTTTGGCAGTTGCGATGTTCGGTAGGTGCCCCCTCCCTCCATACTCATAATATACATTTACACAAAATTCATTACTAAATAGTAATATATAGTCAGCATATGAGTTCAATTAATAATTTCGATCAATTTATGTCAAGCAGATTTTCTTATTCATTTTTGTGATGTGAGTTTTCTCGGTATTGCCCCATCTCCCCCCGCCGCCAGAGCTCCGGCCCCTCCCGTGTCCTGTATGTCTGTTGTAGGATCATCTGGTTTTTCTAGGAGTGCTTTATTTTTTTCCATAAAGGCATGTGCCTCTATGGGTGTATTAATTCTAACTCTTGTGGCCTCCCAGAATATTAGCATACCTTCAGGCATCAGCCATCTGAACCAGACCCCCTTCTGGTATAGTTTCTTCGCTAATTGCAAATAATTTTTCTTTTCTCCCTCACTTTCTTGGGGATCTGTTTCAGAATGGTTATTTCCCTATCTTGGTATTTCAAAGCTTGCCCCCTTTGTGCACTCATCTCTTGTGCTTTTTCTGAGAAATTTAATGTGTACCTCCCTGGGTACGTTGTGTGTTCTAGCATAGGCTGAGTTCACTCTATAAACCAGATCTAGTTCCCACCCCATCTGTTGTTTCTCTTTCTGAATGTATTCAGCCAAAATACTTGTCATAATGTCCCTTATATCTTCATCATCTGTCTCCACCACATTTTGAAATCTAAGGTAAAAGGACATTCTCTCAAATTCTATTTTCATCTGTTGGGTGTCAAGTTCTTTGTTCCCCTTCTGCACCCCTTCCATCCCCTCCCTCATCTCAGCCGTCCCACCCTCCAAAAGATCCAGTCTCTGTGAGTTTTTATTAATTTGGGCCTGGTTCTCTTTAATTTCTTCTTTCATCTCTTTTAATTGTCTTTTTATTTCCTCTTGTCCCTGTAGTTGTTGTTGAAACATTTGTTGGAATTCAGTCTCTGTGGTTCTAGGTTGCATCAAAGCTGTTATCGTTGATTGTGTACTTGGACTGGATGTTGTAGATGTTGGGGCAGAGGCAGCAAAGCCAGGTGTCAGGCCTGTAAATATATTCTTTTTAGGATCTTTGGCCTGCCACACTTTTTAATAATTCTCTATGCTGTTTCATTAGTGTAGTAGTTGGGAGGGGGGGAATAGAAAGGAGTAGGATTGTAGAATGGATTGTTGACATTCTTTTGTAGAAGCCAAGGTCATCTTTTGTCTCCGCACATCGACACCTGGCCGGAAGATGGGTGTACATGCCAGCGTGGAAGATGATGATTGGAACATGTGATGGATTTGGGGGTGTGGGGAGAGATCATGAACTTTCAACTGGGTGAACTTAGAGGATGTACTTCCAGAGTTGAAATTTTCCATAGCCGTGCTAACATGCCTGCGGAATAAATTGCACCTTTAAGGATGTTTTGCCTTGGACAATGATTTATTTCTGCATGGTATTTAGAACCCTAACATTATTCCAACTCTCTACTTTAAAATAATTCACTAGCTCCCTCCCCCTATCAAGGGGGAAGGGCTGGTGATGGAAGATCTGGTGATGGGGTCTCGGCATTCCCAATGCTGACCGGGACAGCGTAAATATCAGCGAAGAATAAATGAGAAGCTTTTGGTGATAAGAAGCTGAGTGCGGAACTTCAAAGGCAATGGAATGCTGCTTCCAGTTTAATTGCATCAGGAGGAATGCAGGAGGAGACACGACAAGACGAAGGAAGGTCGCAGAAATATTTCTTCAGCAAATTGTGAGTGCATGCTCCCCCTCCTTCCCCCCCAGCTTGGAAACAAGGCTTGGGGGAAAAAAAAAACCTAGAACAGAGGTTTGGGTTCCTTCCAGACGGCAATAAATGAAATGGCTTGTCACCCTGCAACTAGAGGGGAGAAGGATTCCCTTTCAAAATGGGAATTTCAAAGGAGGCAGGAATAAGGAATTTTTCCAGCATCTGTCACTTGCAAGCCACCACAAATGGGGCTGCAACCAGTAAATGAAGCAAATTGGGCAGTAAATTGCGCTTTCCTCCCAGGACTTGGATGGAAGAGATGCTACTTACCAACTCCTTTGCCATCAGCATGGGGAAATGCTCCAAGCCAGCAGAGGGCACCTACTTGGCCCATAACTCATCCAAGCCAGCAAAGGGCACCTACTTGGCCCATAACTCCTCCAAGCCAGCAGGAGGGTCCTTGGCACGTAAAACCCCCTAGCCAGCCATCATTGGTTGAGCTGCAACCTGTGAAGCAGGCAACCCCGGGATGGGTCTTAACCCCAGGTCATGGATGGGAGGGATGCCAGTGGGCACCTGCCCTTCCTCAGCAGATGGCACCATGGCAGAAAGCTGGGCAGTGGCCAACCGAGGGATTGACCTCCCCACCAGTTCCAGTCTCCCCTGCAAGGCCCAAAAAGGTTCTTACCAGACCTTCCTACAGAGAAGAAATCTCCATGGAAGAAGGGATTACCAAACAAAGGCCTGCATTGTGGATGGCGGGAAAATGTGTGCCTGCAAGGCCCCAAGTGGTTCTTACCCCACCTTCCTACAGAGTAGCAATCACCAACATGGAAGAAGGGATTACCAAAGCCAGGCCTGCAAGATGGGAAGCGGGACAAGGTGCATCTGCAATGCCCCAAAAGGTTCTTACTCCACCTTCCTACAGAGAAGCAATCTCCACCATGGAAGAAGGGTTTACCAAGGGGGCAGCTGCAAGTTGGAGAGCAAGGCAGTGTGATGAAACGGTTCCTGAGTTTAGAGATGTAACTAGGTTCCATTCCTCGTGGGGCCCAATTAAATGCCACCATTGTTGTCAACTTGGCCACAGAGCGTCAGAGTGCTTGGCTCCAGCCCCAATGCCACAAACGTGCGCACCAACCACCACGGCGGTAAAGAGAGGGTCCCAGATGCCACCACAGAAGAGTCATCTGGGCCAACAACCTCTGGAAGAGGATCCCCAACTTAAGGTGAGGAAGTGTCCTACCAAGGGGGAGGCCTCGGAAGAGGAAAAGGGCAGACAATCTCCGGAGGAGGATCCCCAACTTAAGGTGACAAAGAGTCCAACTAAGGGGGAGGCCTCGGAGGGGGAAAAGCCTAAACGACCTCTGGAAGAGGATCCCCAACTTATGGTGACGAAGAGTCCTACCAAGGGGGAGGCCTCGGAGGAGGGAATTGCCAAAGAACAAATGTGTGTACCAGTCGCCATGGTGGTAAAGAGAGGGCCCCAGATGCCAGCACAGAAAAGTCATCTGGGCAAACGACCTCTGGAAGAGGATCCCCAGCTTAAGGTGACAAAGAGTCCTACCAAGGGGGAGGCCTCGGAGGAGGGAATGGCCGAAGAACAAACGTGTGTACCAATTGCCACGGTGGTTAAGAGATGGCCCCAGATGCCCGCACAGAAAAGTCATCTGGGCCAACAGCCTCTGGAAGAGGACCCCCAACTTCAGGTGACGAAGAGTCCTACCAAGGGGGAGGCCTCGGAGGAGGAACAAGGCCAGCCGTGGATGATTGGATCCAAGAGCCCAGAACCTACAGCACCTGCAGCAGAGAGCCCGAAACGGCCATGGGAAGAGGTCGCAATGGACTTCATCATGGAACTCCCAGACAGCAGTGGGCATAAAGTAATTTGGACTGTTATTGATTTGGTTTCTAAGCAGGCACACTTCATTGCTTGCTCAGGATTGCCATCCGCAAACGAATTAGCGAAAATGTTTGTGAAACACATTTATCGCCTGCACGGAGTACCCAAGAGGATCATTTCAGACCGCGGAGTCCAGTTCACAACCAAGTTCTGGAGAGAGGTCCTGAGATCCATTGGGTCCACACAAGAACTGAGCTCAGAGGTTCATCCCAGCATGAACGGCGCAGCAGAGGGAGCCAAGGCGGTGGTGGAACAATACATCAGGTGTTTTGTGGACTATCAGCGAGACAACTGGTCGGACTTGCTACCCTTCGCCGAAGTGGCGTACAACGATGCGGTCCACAGCAGCAGAGGATTAGCGGGTTTCCAGATTACCAGTGGCATGGAAGTTGTTGCCATGCCTGAGTTGCCTAGAGAACCTCCTTCTTTCATGTCTTTGAGTGAATGGATGGACATGCTAAAGAAAGGATGGGAGAATACGAAGAAGGCTCTAGCAGTTGCGGCAGAAGCCTACCAGAAGCAAGATGATCAACGTCGCTCACTCCTAAACCCCTACCGTGTGGGGGACAATGTTTTTGTATCTACCAAATACATAAGATTAGAAATGCTTAGCAAGGAATTGGGTCCAAAATTTCTAGGTCCATTCCCAATAGTGAAGATAGTTAACTCAGTTACAGTTCAACTCAGTCTACCCAGAAGTCTAGGGTAAATTGACCCAGAATTTCATTGTAGCTTGTTGAAACCAGTAATTGGGTCTAACAGAAGAGCATCCACCCAAGCTCAATCTCCTCCTTTAGTGATGGAAGGGGAAACACAATCTGAGGTGGAAAAAATTGTAGATTTCAGGCTGAATAGGGGTTGCTTACAGTACTTAGTGCATTGGAAGGGTTACCCTTGGTCTGAAGCTAATTGGGTGAACAGTGGGAACCTAAAAGTGGAGAAGTTAGTAAAGCAATTCAATGGGAAGTTTCCCGAGAAGTCAAGGGGTTCCCCTGGGTGGAGAAGAGGTGGTTAATTTTGATATGTTAACTTTTATGTTATTCTCTTTGCAGGAAACGTTTTTCTTTTGAGGAGAGGCCGCCTGTCAGGCCTGTAGTTATGTTCTTTTTAGGATCTTTGGCCTGCCACACTTTCTTATAATTCTCTATGCTGTTTCAATAGTGTAGTAGTTGGGAGGGGGGGGGAATATTTATTTATTTATTTATTTTACCGTGCTTCTAGACCGCCCCCTCTCCCGAAAGGGACTCGGGGCAGTGTACACTCCATATAAAGAATATATCAAAATACAATAAATAGAAGAATTAAATATGTACAGTTAAATATGGAGGAGGTTAAAATAGAATTAAAAAGAACTGTACAGAGCCAGTATATATAAATATAGTTTTAAAACCCCTAGGACACACACAAATTAAATTAAAAACAATACCCCTAAAATAACCAGTTAATAGTACGTTTACCAGGAGGAACAGTTGTAATTAAGCCAGGCCTGCTAGTCGGAACAGGTGAGTCTTCAATTTTTGCCGGAAGGAGCGGAGGTCAGTGGTGGTTCTGATGTCGGGGGGGGAGGTCATTCCAGAGGGTTGGGCCCATCACAGAGAAGGCCCTACTCCTTGGTGTCGCCCGTTGGCATTGCCTAGTGGACGGCACCAGGAGAAGCCCCTCCCTGTGTGAGCGAATTGGCCGCAGGGATGTATGTGGGAGGATGCGATCCCGCAAGTAACTAGGTCCTGTGCCATGGAGCGCTTTAAAGATGGTAATCAGGACCTTGAAACGCACCCGAAAAACCACAGGTAGCCAGTGCAGCTCGCGCAGGAGAGGTGTTACGTGGGAGTACCTAGTACTCCCCATCACAGCCCGCGCGGCTGCGTTCTGAACTAACTGCAGTCTCCGGGCGCGTCCCAAGGGCAGCCCCATGTAGAGAGCGTTGCAGTAGTCCAGGCGGGACGTCACCAGCGCATGAGTGACCGTGCGTAGGGCATCCCGGTCCAGTAGGGGGCGCAATTGGCGCACCAGGCGAACCTGGTGGAACGCCCCCCTTGCCACGGCTGCCACATGGTCATCCATTGACAGCCGGGCATCAAGGAGGACGCCCAAATTGCGCGCCCGTTCCACAGGGGGCAATTGATCGCCCCCTATGGCCAGCGATGGAATCAGCTGGCTGAACCGAGGTGCCGGTAGCCACAGCCACTCAGTCTTGGAGGGGTTGAGTTTGAGTCTGTTGTCCCCCATCCAGACCCCGACGGCTTCCAAACACCGGGACATCACTTCGACAGCCTCGTTGGGGTGGTTTGGGGTTGAAATGTACAGCTGAGTATCATCAGCGTACAGGTGGTACTCAACCCCAAAACCACGGATGATCTCACCCAGCGGCTTCACATATGTGTTGAACAGGAGAGGCGAGAGGACCGACCCCTGTGGCACCCCACAAGTGAGTGGCCTCAGGGTCGACCTCTGCCCCCCTGTCAACACACATTGCTTCCGGTCGGAGAGGTAGGAGCCGAACCACCGCAGAACGGTACCTCCGACTCCTATCCCCTCCAACCGGCGCAATAGGATACCATGGTCGATGGTATCAAAAGCCGCCGAGAGGTCTAATAGGACCAGGATAGAGGAACAACCTCTATCTCTGGCCCTCCAGAGATCATCGACCAACGCGACCAAGGCTGTCTCCGTGCTGTGCCCGGGTCGGAAGCCGGACTGGCGTGAGTCTAGATAATCGGATTCGTCAAGGTGTCGTGGAAACTGCTGCGCCACCACATTCTCGACAACCTTCGCTAGAAAGGGAAGGTTGGAGACTGGACGATAATTAGCTAGCTCCGTTGGGTCGAGTGAAGGCCTCTTAAGTAAGGGCCTCACCACCGCCTCCTTCAAGGCGGTTGGTAAGGATCCCTCACCCAATGAGGCATTCACCAGGCCCAGAAGCCAGCCTCGGGTCACCTCCCAAGATGCCAGTACCAACCAGGAGGGACACGGGTCCATTAAACATGTGGTGGGTCGCAGCCGTCCACGCAACCTGTCCAAATCCTCGGGGGCAACAGAATCAAACTCCTCCCAGGATGGTCTCACAAGACTCGCTGTTGGCGGCCCGTCCGGTCCACTGAAGGGGGCCCATCCGCTCCGGATCTGAGCGACTTTGTCCTGCAGATATTCCCCAAACTCCTCTGCTCTGCCCTGCAAGGGCGCCCCCTGCATCCTCTGTGATAAGAGGGAGCGGGTCACCCTAAACAGGGCGGCAGGGCGGTTATCAGCGGACGCAATAAGAGCGGCACAATATCTACGTTTGGCCGCTCTCAATGCCACAAGGTAGGTCCGTAAATAGGCTCTTACCTGTGTTCGATCAGATTCGGAGCGTGAGGACCTCCACCTGCTCTCTAGACGTCTCCTATGGCGCTTCATCACCCTCAGCTCCTCGGTATACCAAGGAGCTCGGGTGGGTCGCTGCCGCAGGAGAGGTCGCAAAGGCGCAACCCGGTCTAAGGCCCCAGCCGCCGCCCTATTCCAGGCGGCCGCTAGGTCCTCCGACCGAGCGCGGGTCAGGGCTACAGGTAATGGCCCAAGCTCCGTCTGGAACCTATCCGGCTCCATCAGGTGCTTGGGGCGGTACCAGCTTGGACCGTCTGGTCCCGCCTCCTCGCGGTGGGGGGTAGCGCCAGGGAAGTCCAGCCGGAGACATGAGTGATCTGACCATGACAGGGGTGTAACAGCTAAGTCCCCTATACCCAGATCACTCGTCCACTGCTCAGATACAAAAACAAGGTCCAGTGTGTGGCCACCTTCGTGTGTGGGGCCCTGAATTAGTTGGGTCAGGTCCATGGCTGTCATGGAAGCCATGAACTCCCGAGCCACCTCAGATGCTGCTCCCGTTGACGGCAGGTTGAAATCCCCCATAACCACAAGCTTGGGGATCTCAACCGCCGTCTCCGAGATCAGCTCGAGGAGCTCGGGCAGGGCCGCTGATGTATAGCGAGGAGCCAAGTATACAATCAGCAAACCCCACTGCCTCCCTGGGCCCCATTTCACACCAAGGGACTCACACCCGGGTATCTGAGGAACAGTGAACTCCCTCGGCTCTAGACCTTCCCGTATAACTACCGCCACCCCACCACCCTTACCCAGGGCCCGAGGCTGATGGAATGCACGGAAACCTGGTGGGCACATTTCCACGAGGGGTAAACCACCCTCGTGGCCCAACCAGGTCTCCGTTATCCCTGCAAGGTCTAGCTTCCCCTCAGAGATCAACTCATTAATGAGGGGGGCCTTGTTAGTCACAGACCTTGCATTGCAAAGCATCAGCCGCAGGCCCCGGCTCTGTAGTTCCTGACCACCTAGGTTGCGGGGGTTGGTACAAACGACCGGGCGTAGCCAGCAGCCACAGTCTCCCAACCGACCTTGTGATCTTCTCTTGTCCTCGCATCCCCCCTCCCCGCGACCGTTGTAATCAAACAACCCTCTGTTGGAATAACTTGTTCCTTCTCCCCCCCCACCCCGCTCACTTCCTTCCCGGACTCACCTGTTCGTCTGGCACTGGCTCCTCTCCCGGCCTGGTTAACCCACCCCCCCTCCCTGGAACTCCTTAATAACAATAAAAAACATTTTGATAAAAAGCCCCTCAGCCTCCGTTTCTTCCACCTCTCGGGGTTCGCAAACCCGTCATCAAGGCAGGCCCTTGAGAGAGCCAAGGGCCATACCTGCGAGAGAGGGGCCTCCCGCAGGCGGAGCAGGTCTGACCTCGAATAGATAATTAGTTAAAAGCCCAGTGGGATCAGGGTGCTGATAAAAAGTTGATAGATGATGAGTTGGGGTCTTAGTGGGAGGAAGGAGATGTTAATGTACTTGGATGGAAAAAAGGGGGGGGGGAATGATCGAATATCCCTTGGTTGTATAGAATGGCAAAGATGACCACAAGGTGGGAGACTATTCAAGATGGTTCCATGGCAAAGATGACCAAAAGGTGGGAGACTATTCAAGATGGTTCAAGATGGTTCCAGAGGCTCCCACCCGGCGCTCCAGGGTTCTCCAAAGTTCAGGGTAAAGTTTGGGGTAGAGCTCTCCAGAAATTCACCAAACTTCACAAAGGTCCACAAAGACTCATAGTAGGCATTTGGCGCCCCCCTGCTGGCGTCGACAAGGCCCGGGGGGGGGGGGGCATAGGGGCATGGGAGCAGCCAGAATACGTTGGAAAAAACGACAGGAGTCCCTGGCAGTGGCGACCTTTCTTTCCCCTCACCCGCCGCCATAACAGTCTCCAATTAGTCTCTCCCGGCTGACTCACCGCCTCCTAGCCATGTCTTGTTCTCCTCCCCGGTCTTTTGTTCTTATTACCAGAATCTTTTTGCCGCCAGCATCAATGCAATCCTCGCGCCTCGCGCCTCACACCCATCCGTCCTGTTCTGCTGTTCTCCTCCCCGGCGCCTTGTTCTTCTTGCCGTTAGCGTTAGCGCTAGTGACAGCGCAATCCACAACACGCTGCACACCGCAACGCGCCGCTCTTGCCGCCATTACTGCCCAGCCTTCTCCTCGCTTACAGCCTTCCTTCCGCCTTCCGCCGAACTCCAAACTCCCCCGACCACCCTGGCAGCCCGAAATGAGCTCAAAACAAGCCAGGGTGGACGAGCTATCAGACTCTCGGGCCTCCGATGACATGAGGCCCGGTAGCAGTCCTTAACCCGTCGGGAGCTCCATGGCGTTTTCCGGAGCTCAGGAGGCGACCGCCATCACCGGAAGCTCCTCCTCCTCCTCCTAGAAAGGAGTAGGATTGTAGAATGGATTGTTGACATTCTTTTGTAGAAGCCAAGGTCATCTTTTGTCTCCGCACATCGACACCTGGCCGGAAGAAGATGGGTGTACATGCCAGCGTGGAAGATGATGATTGGAACATGTGATGGATTTGGGGGTGTGGGGAGAGATCATGAACTTTCAACTGGGTGGATTTAGAGGATGTACTTCCAGAGTTGGAATTTTCCATAGCCGTGCTAACATGCCTGCGGAATAAATTGCACCTTTAAGGATGTTTTGCCTTGGACAGATTGCGTGGACGACTGCGACCTACCACATGTTTGCTGGACCCGTGTCCCTCCTGGCTTGTACTGGCTTCCTGGGAGGTTACACGCGACTGGCTCCTGGGCCTAGTGAACGCTTCGTTGGGTGAGGGGTCTCTCCCGGCCGCCTTGAAAGAGGCGGTGGTGAGACCCTTGCTCAAGAAGCCTTCCCTGGACCCTACGGAGCTGGCCAATTATCGTCCTGTCTCCAACCTTCCCTTTTTGGCGAAGGTTGTAGAGAGTGTGGTGGCTTCTCAGTTCCCACGACATCTGGAGGAGAATGATTATCTAGACCCGCGCCAGTCCGGCTTTCGCCCTGGGCACAGCACTGAGACGGCCTTGGTCGCGTTGGTAGACGATCTCTGGAGGGCCAGAGATAGGGGTTGCTCCTCTATCCTGGTCCTATTAGACCTCTCGGCGGCTTTTGATACCATCGACCATGGTATCCTGTTGCACCGACTGGAGGGGTTGGGGGTCCGGGGCACCGTTTTGCGGTGGTTCGGCTCCTACCTCTCCGGCCGGACGCAACGTGTGTTGGCAGGGGGGCAGAGGTCGACCCTAAGCCCCCTTACTTGTGGGGTGCCACAGGGGTCGGTCCTCTCGCCGCTCCTGTTCAACACATACATGAAGCCGCTGGGTGAGATCATCCGTGGTTTCGGGGTGGGATATCATCTGTACGCTGATGATACTCAGCTGTACATTTCCACCCCGAACCACCCCAACGAGGCCATCGAAGTGATGTCCCGGTGTGTGGAAGCCGTACGGGTCTGGATGGATGACAACCGACTCAGGCTCAACCCTTCCAAGACGGAGTGGCTGTGGGTTCCGGCCCCCCGGTTCAACCAGATAATTCCATCTCTGGCCATTGGGGGCATTCAACTTGCCCCCGTGGAGCGGGCGCGCAATTTGGGCGTCCTCCTGGATGCCAGGCTGTCCATGGATGAACATGTGACAGCCGTGGCCAGGGGGGCGTTCCACCAGGTTCGCCTGGTGCGCCAATTGCGCCCCCTATTGGACCGGGACGCCTTACGCACAGTCACCCATGCGCTGGTGACGTCTCGCCTGGACTACTGTAACGCTCTCTACATGGGGCTCCCCTTGAAATGCACTCGGAGACTGCAGTTGGTCCAGAATGCGGCCGCGCGGGTGATTATGGGGAGTACCAAGTACTCCCATGTGACACCTCTCCTGCGCGAGCTGCACTGGCTCCCTGTGGTCTATCGAGTGCGTTTCAAGGTTTTGATTACGATCTTTAAAGCGCTCCATGGCTCAGGACCTAGTTACCTGCGGGATCGTATTCTGCCCCATACATCCCTACGACCCATCCGCTCGCACAGAGAGGGACTTCTCCAGGTGCCGTCTACCAGACAGTGCCATGGGGCGGCGCCTAGGAGCAGAGCCTTCTCTGTGGCGGGCCCAGCCCTGTGGAATGACCTCCCCCCGGATATTAGGACTACTACTGACCTCCGCTCCTTCCGTGTCAAGCTCAAGACCCACCTTTTCCAAATAGCTGGCCTGGCTCGACCATAACTTAGTAACGCTCCTGATGGGTTTTTAATTTGGTAATTTTATTAGGGGATTTTAAATTGTGTTTTTTAACTGTCTTTCACTTAAGTCCATCCTCCTCCATGCACATATGTATATGTCTCTGTTTTTGTATATATGTTTGTCTTATGTGTATTTTTATCTGCTTGATTGTACGCCGCCCCGAGTCCTTTGGGAGAGGGGTGCGGCTAATCAAATAAAATTATTATTATTATTATTATTATTATTATTTCTGCATGGTATTTAGAACCCTAACACCAGGCTTCCCAGGAGGTGGTTTTTTACGAGACATTGTTTGTGGAATAAAGAGTTCAGTCAATACAGAGAGTGAACTGATGGCTAATCTTTTTGTTGTTGTGTGCCGAAAGTGCACACATGTGCGTGCCCATAATGCAATGCATGCCCCAGTGGTGGGTTCCAGATCCCGTTCTACCTGGTACGGTTGGAACGGGCCCGGCAGCATCCACATGGATGCGGCAGCGCGCAGATGCGTCTTAGCGCCTCTGTGAGCCTCCGCGAAGCTCCAGCCGCTCAGCGGTAACTGGTGCTCCGGGCAGGCTCCGGTACGCCCGTACTGGGGCGTACCACCTGCAACCCACCACTAGCATGCCCCCATGTGCCCTTCCCTCACACTGACGTGTGACACCCCCCCACTCCCCTTACACCCACTGCATGCACACGCACTACCCCTGTGCTCAGTTTTCGACCTAGTACGCCACCCTGCAGCCTGCTGGGACCAAAAACGGGCCGCGGGGGGCACTCCCCCGTACTCCCCCCTGCCCCATGCATGTGCACCTGACACCCCCACCCATGCAAGCACATCTCCTGCATGTGCCCTGTGCATACGTGGCAGAGATATCAAAAACCAACTGGTCGCAGGAGGCACATGCACATGCACAGTGGAGCTGAGCTGGGGCGATGGCTCACATGCCCACAGAGAGGGCCCTGTGTGCCACCTGTGGCACGCGTGCCATAGGTTCACCATCACGGTTATAGGTCATATTGTCCAACACTGCCCCCCTCAAGCAGGAGACCCTACACAGTTTCTGACAAAAGCAATCCAGTCTCTTCTTGAAAGCCTCCAGGGATGAAGCTCCCACAACTTCCGAAGGCAACTTCTGTTCCATCGGTCGATTGTTCTTACTGTCAGAAATTTTCTCATTTCCAGGTTGAATCTCTCCTTGATCAGTTTCCATCCATTATTCCTTGTCTGGCCTTCGGGTGCCTTGGAAAATAGCTTGAACACATCCTCTCTGTGGCAGCCCCTCAAATATTGGAACACTGAGACGATCCAAAATTAAATGCAGGATGATCGTTAAAAGCACTAATCACGTCATTCACCTGCCCTCCCATCTTCTCCTTCCTTAGTGCCAGGCGGACAGGTGTGGTTGGGAGGGGAGTGAGCGGAGCTGGGGAGGGGAGGGAGAATAACGATATTCCATTAGAGGGTCTTTTCATCTCAACGGTCGTAGGGAGGGGTGGGTGCGAGGATAGACGAAGATTCTGTAACCGGTTGGGAGACCGTGTCGTTGGACACGACCGGTCATTTGTCCCAACCCCCGCACCCTAGGTGGCCAGGATCTACAGAGCCAGGGCCTGAGGCTGATGTTGTGCAACGCGAGGTCCGTTGTCAATAAGGCCCCCCTCATTAATGATTTGATCTCGGAGGGGGTGCCGGACCTTGCAGGGATAACGGAGACCTGGCTGGGCCACGAGGGGGGTCTACCCCTCGTGGAAATGTGCCCACCGGGATACCGTGCATTCCATCAGCCGCGGGCCCTGGGTAGGGGTGGCAGGGTAGCGGTGATTATAAGGGAGGGTCTGGAGCCGAGAGAGTTCACTGTGCCGCAGATATCCGGGTGTGAGTCTCTAGGCGTGAAGTGGGGCCCAGGGAAACAGTTGGGCTTGCTGATTGTATACTTGGCTCCTCGCTATGCATCAGCGGCCCTGCCAGAGCTCCTTGAGATGATCGCAGAGATGGCGGTTGAGACCCCCAAGCTACTGGTTATGGGGGATTTCAACCTGGACCTTATTTTTGTCTCTGGCCAGTGGAAGAGTGATCTGGGAATAGGGGAATTAGTTATTACACCCCTGTCATGGTCAGATCACTCACTTCTCCGGCTCGACTTCCCAGGCGCTACCCCACATCGCAGGGAGGCGGAACCAGAATGTCCTAGATGGTTCCGCCCCAGGCGCCTGATGGAACCAGATAGGTTCCAGACGGAGCTTGGGCCACTTCCTGTAGTCCTGACCCGCTCCCGGATGGAGGACCTGGTGGCCGCATGAAGCCCCCTTGCAGGGTAGAGCAGAGGAATTTGGGGAATATCTGCAGGACAAAATCGCTCAAATCCGTAGCGAGTGGGTCCCCTTCAGTAGTCTAGAAGGGACATCGGAGGCGAGTCTTGAGGGACCATTCTGGGAGGAGTTTGACTCTGTTACTGCCGATGATATGGACAGGTTGCGTGGGCGACTGCGAGCCACTACATGTTTACTGGACCCGTGTCCCTCCTGGCTTATACTGGCATCCTGGGAGGTCACACAAGGCTGGCTCCAGGAGTTAGTCAACGTTTCCTTGAGAGAGGGGTCCTTGCCGGCCGCCTTGAAAGAGGCGGTGGTGAGGCCCCTATTCAAGAAGCCTTCCCTGGATCCAGCTATGTTAACTAACTATCGTCCTGTCTCCAAACTTTGCTTTCTGGTGAAGGTTGTAGAGAGTGTGGTGGCACAACAGTTCCCACGCCACTTGGAGGAAATTGATTATCTAGACCCGCGCCAGTCCGGTTTCCGGCCCGGTCACAGCACGGAGACGGCCTTGGTCGCGTTGGTGGATGATCTCTGGAGGGCCAGAGATGGGGGTTGCTCCTCCATCCTGGTCCGATTAGACCTCTCAGCTGCTTTCGATACCATCGACCATGGTATCCTATTGCGTCGTCTGGAGGGGTTGGGGGTGAGGGGCACCGTCTTGCGGTGGTTCTCCTCCTACCTCTCCGGCCGAACGCAATGTGTGCTGGCAGGGGAGCAGAGGTCAACCCTGAGGCCACTCACTTGTGGGGTGCCGCAGGGGTCGGTCCTCTCGCCTCTCCTGTTCAACACGTATATGAAGCCACTGGGTGAGATCATTCGTGGTTTTGGGGTTGAGTACCATCTGTACGCTGATGATACTCAGCTGTACATCTCCACCCCGAACCACCCCAACGATGCCGTCGAAGTGATGTCCCGGTGCCTGGAGGCCGTACGGGTCTGGATGGGAAGTAACAGACTCAAGCTCAACCCCTCCTAGACGGAGTGGCTGTGGTTACCGGCGCCACGGTTCAACCAGTGGGTTCCATCACTGGCCATCGGGGGTGAACAACTGGCCCCCGTGGAGCGGGCACGCAATTTGGGCGTCCTCCTGGATGCCCGGCTGTCGATGGATGACCATGTGACAGCCGTGGCAAGGGGGGGCGTTCCACCAGGTTCGCCTGGTGCGCCAATTGCGTCCCCTATTGGACCGGGACGCCCTTCACACAGTCACCCATGCGCTAGTGACGTCCCGACTGGACTATTGCAATGCTCTCTACATGGGGCTTCCCTTGAGATGCGCCCGAAGGCTGCAGCTGGTCCAGAATGCAACCGCGCGGGCAATCATGGGAAGTACCAGGTACTCCCATATAACACCTCTCCTGCGCGGGCTGCACTGGCTACCTGTGGCTTTTCGGGTGCGTTTCAAGGTGTTGACGATCATCTTTAAAGCGCTCCATGGCACAGGACCTAGCTATCTGCGGGATCACATCCTACCCCACACATCCCTGCGACCAATTTGCTCTCACAGAGAGGGACTCCTCCGGGTGCCGTCCACTAGGCAATGCCAGCGGGCGGCGCCCAGGAGTAGGGCCTTCTCTGTGATGGGCCCGACCCTCTGGAATGACCTCCCCCCCGACATCAGAACAACCACCGATCTCCGCTCCTTCCGCAAGAAACTTAAGACCCACCTGTTCCACTTAGCTGGCCTGGCCTAACCGTAGCTTTAATCTTTAATCCTTCTGGCCGGTATTTTAAATTTTCGGGGGTAGACTTTTTAGGCTGCTTTTTAATTTTTATTATTGTACGGCTTTATATTTAATCTGTTTTTAAGGGGTATTTAATATTTTCTATTGTGTATATGGTTTTTTAGCTGCTGTCTGTACACTGCCCCGAGTCCCTTCGGGGAGAGGGGGCGGTCTATAAATTCAATAAAATTCAAATTCAAAAATTCAATTCCTTCACAAAATGTTCAAAAAGGGGGGAAAATTCTAAACATTATTCCAGTTTTAAAGAGACAAGGCAAGGCCTTGTCCGCAGGTCACAACTGACTGTACTGAACTTCAGATCTGGTTCCAGGATGTGTGGCTAAGACAAAAATGCAAGCACCGTTTTATTTTATTTTTTTAAGTATTCATTGTTTGTTTCATTTGCCATTCAGCTCACCGTGAGGCTGAATTACATTTTAAAATTTAAAACCATGATTCCCCCCCACCCCACCCCACGATCACGGGACAGCTCCAGAAAGCTGCCATGTAATCCCAGGATAAAGATGGAGCTGTTTTAAAGAGCTGCAAAGGAGAGCCTATTTAACTTATATGCAGAGCACATCATGAGAAAGGCGGGTCTAGATGTATCAAAAATTGGAATTAAGATTGCCAGGAGAAATATCAACAATCTGAGACATGCCGATGATACCACTCTAATGGCAGAGGAACTAAAAAGCCTTTTGATGTGGTTGAAGGAGAGTGCTAAAGTTGGCATGAAACTCAACATTAAGAAAACTAAGATCAGGGCATCTGGCCCTCTCAATTCCTGGCAAATAGATGGGGAGGAAATGGAGGTAGTGACAGATTGTATTTTCCTGGGCTCCAAGATCACCGTAGATGGGGACTGCGGCCAAGAAATTAAAGGATGCTTGCTCCTGGGGAGGAAAGCTATGGCAAATCTAGACAGCATACTAAAAAGCAGAGACATCACCCTGCCAATAAAAGTGCGTATAGTCAAGGCGATGGTTTTCCCAGTTGCAACGTATGGCTATGAAAGTTGGACCATAAGGAAGGCTGAGCACCAAAGAATGGAGGCCTTTGAACTCTGTTGCTCGAGAAGACTCCTGCGAGTCCCTTGGACTGCAAGGTGATCAAACCGGTCAGTCCTAGAGGAGATCAACCCTGACTGCTCTTTAGAAGGCCAGATCCTGAAGAGGAAACTCAAAGACTTTGGCCACCTAATGAGAAGGAAGGACTCCCAGGAGAAGAGCTGAATGCGGGGAACGATGGAGGACAAAAGAAGAAGAAAGGGATGGCAGAGAATGAGATGGCTGGATGGAGTCACTAAAGAACTAGGCGTGAGCTTCAATGGACTCCAGAGGATGGTAGAGGACAGGAAGGCCTGGAGGAACGTTGCCCATGGGGTCGTGATGGGTCGGACACGACTTCTCAACTAACAACAAAAAAAGGAGAGTGTGCACTGTGAACCAGTTTTCCCCATTCATTCCCAAACATTTCACAACTCGAAAAGCACACAGAACCCTCATTGTTGTGAACATTCCAGTTGTGACACTAAAGTAGAATAAAATATGGATTAACATATATGAATGAAGACGTGGCATAAAAGGAACAGTTAGAAGCTTGCTTAAAGGGACAGGGAAATGTCATCAGCCTTCAACCACAACATGTTCCAGCAAATGTCCCTATGTCAAAAGTCCAAAACCACAAGGTTCAATTAAAGTTCGTTAATGGCACATAGTCCATACCTGTAACAAAAGGAGAAGTAAGACCCCCATCTCCTTATAAGGCTTTTTCCTCAATGTAACCAATAAGAAATGAGTTAAGTGTTTCCGTGTTATGCTGTCTTTGAGAATGTGTAAGAATGAGTGCTTCGATAATGAAGGTCGTTCAGAAATTCACGTTAGCCATGGGCTAACTTTTCTGAACCAGGCTGCCAAATAAACTTTTCCTGTATCCTGAGAAGTCTAAAGCCTGTCAATTTCTGCAACAACACTATGGCCTTCCAGCTCCTTGGGTCCTTTACTAACAACTCCAAGAACAAGAGGGTTTTTAAATATATATATATAAATAAAGGGAGACTAGGATAGATCTATTTCGAGCTAATTAGCTCTCATCAGCTAGCCATACCCTTACTGGGATTAGAACCCGGGCTGTATATATCTTAGGCAGGAGTCTTAACCACTAAGCCACGGGTTCTCTTCCTTATCAGTTGAGCCAGGGAAATAGGTATGTATTTATGTTACAACCCCTGGTATGACTAAATATGGGAGGAAGGTCACTACTCCCTCTTTCTGTCCTTCGGTTTCATCACAGAAGACCATGCATGCAGAAAACCATATTTTTATTTTTAATGTTGCCTTTTATATTTGTGTTGTCTCCCTTTATTTATTTATCAGTACAAATACAACATATATATATATAGTTTTTAAAGGGGGAAATAGGAAAGAGCCACCTTAAATGAGCCACCCGTCTTATTTATTTATTTATTTATTTTACACGGCACAAAGGTTAAGAATGATCTCTAGAGGCTCTTGCTCAGCTTTTGCTTTGTATGCCCGGCTTTCAATTGGAGAGTCTGGAGGAGAGGACGAGGGAGGCGCTCTGCACAAGCTCAGGAGCTACATTTTTCATCACGTGCTTCCGCTGGAAATAATAAGGCATCCTTAAAAATATTATTATTATTGGCTGTTAAATAAAACAATGTATATGGCAATTTCCCTTCCTCCAATTTGCAAAAGGCCTTGCACATAGCCGCCGCCGCCCCCCCCCATCCCGGAATCCCACTTTTTTTTCGCACCACGTGACTGGGGGGGAAATCTCACCTTTCGAATTCTGCAAATTTTCCCCGCGAGCCTTCCGACTCTCCGCCGCGCCTGCCCTAGCTCTGATTGGCCAGGGAAGTTCTAAGGCTCTCCAAGAAGAGGGCGGTGATTGGCTAGCAAGCTCCAGTCTTCCATTCCCATCCTCCCTTTCTTTGGACGGCCACCAACGAGAGAGAATAGTCCTCCTAGAGCGGCCCCATGTTCACACTCGAACAATAGAGAAGACGACCAGCGTGGCGGAAAGAACTGTCAACGACCTGAATACGGATGCGAAAGTGAGCGGGTTCCGGAGCTGGGACATGGAGTCCGGGCAGCAGCCGGCGTGGCGCAGCCTGGGGCTGCTTGGCCGAAGCTCGGACGGTCCCGGGCTCGGTCCGGCCAACTGTGAGAAGAGGCTGCTGTGGGCCGCTTCGTTGCTCTGTATCTTGCTGGATCTACAGTTGCCAGGTAACCATAGTAACCGGAGACCACCTCCGTTTCCTTTTTGACCTTAGCAACCGAGCTTCCACTGGCCCCGCCCCTTGTTGCCACAGTCGTTTCCTGTCAATCTTTTTTGCTCCCAATACCCCTTTACCTTGACAAGCTCCGCCCTGTCATTCTTCGAGAGGCCCTCCCCTCAGGCAACGTGATTGGCTGGCTTCGCCTGTGCTTTTCCCCCAACCCTCTTCTCTGGGTTTCTTCTATTTAAACCTTAGCATGTTCCTAGTCCTCAGTGATCTCTCTGTCTGAGGGGCACTGTTCCAAGCTGCGCGCATGCGCACGTGGAAAGTAAACACTGCGCAGCAGTTTCCAACTGCTGTGCAGTGTCGTTTGCCGGACACGGACTGCAGTCTGCAGAGTGGCCGCACAATTGCGATTGAAACCCCCTCCAGCTAAACAGGAGTCTTGAGGTGCTGCAGGGCAGCAAAGTAACTGGGTTGAGGACTTGAGGTGGCTCGGGCTTCCTGGAGCAACTATTTTTGAGGAAACATTGCCCACAGCTGCCTTCGCACAAGTTTAAGGGGGGGGGGGGGGGGGAGGGAGTGATTGGCCGAAACTCACTGAAAGTAAGTTCCCTGTCTTTCTGACCCAAGTGATTAATTCAGCCTTTGAGATAAACTCTATTGTGTGAAAGCAGCCGGCGTCCCTTCCTCTCCAGCATCCGTGCCTCGAGTAACACATAAAAGCCCACTAGGGGTGGGGGTGGGGGCTGGTCGCAAACCAAGAACGAGCCAACTAAGCCGAGCAACGAGGTAGAAAGCGATGGCGGGAGGCTCACTGCTACCATTTCTCTCGAGGCTACCCACCTGAAGCTTGAATTGGCAAATCCAGGGCGGCGAGGCAGCAATCCCAAATTCCCACCTAGAGTGGGCACTCCACAGAATCCAAATGCAGGAAGCAGGGTCTGTTTCCTCCTGCATCTCTCTCTTTCAAAGAAAATCTTCCTTGTTCTATCTCTCCTGGCTGCAATCTCAGCTATCTTTGAGTCTCCAGCCGGTCAAGTGATATCACCTGATATTTGATAACTCCTTGGGATTTTCAAAGTCATTGAGAATATTTTTGCTTTTAAGCTAATTAAACTTCCTATCTGTCAGTTTATTTGCAATTTTGTTGGATATTTTGGGTCACTAGTTACTATCACTAGTTATATGCAGAATTGTCTCCCAGAGTTCAGTAGTAGCAGGTTACTAAAACCACCTGTATAGAGAGGAACAAATTGCCACAATTTTTTAAACAATCAGCAAGCATTGTTGAACAGACAGGCAATAAATCCTCGAGTTTACAAATTAATGATGGAAGAAAACTGTTAGATGTGAATGAGACTTTATGCATGGGGATTTTAATCATTTTACTCATTTAAAATAGCAAATTGCATATAATACATTAAAATGAAGTATATCAAGTGAAATTCATTAAAATGAAGTATATCAAACATTTACTATTTTAATATTACCAGTATTAAGTGCCATTTATATATTCATTTCAAAGCTCTTTTTTATTTAATCCAAAATGAATTTGAAAAGATAATTGTAGTGAGTTTGCTTTTGAACAAATATTTCTTAATTTATTTGTTCATAATTTTATTCGTTTTAAAATTTTATTAGTTTGATTTGATATAACACTGATTTCGTTGTTGTCTTGGGTGACATCTGTGAAAAAAAGTCAGGTGCTCAGGCATGAAAATGTGCCGCTCAAACACTATACTTTTCTGCTTGTTGTGGAAAGTAAAGACTCTAAGACCAGCTCTTTGCAATGCAAGAAAGTTTATTGCGCAGGTTCAAACAGCTCAAACAGCATAAATTGGTCTGAACCCCGAACAGTTCCCCCTGACATTCTTTTATAGCCATATTGACGTAAGCATATACGTAGACATA
>JAKRSK010007264.1:0-33965 GCA_029891615.1 Natrix natrix natrix | reverse complement strand
GCCTTTCCTTTACCAGATCTAACAGCAGAGGTGACAAACCTATTCAAATATAAACTCTAAACTTGGTTTTGGATTTGAAATAGAAACCAAACATTCCAAAGGATTTACTCTGTTGGAATTTCTTCCAACTAATATATCTTAACTCCAAAAAAGAGAGCACTTCTTCTTACTGATAACTGATAACCTAACCTTGACTGTGCAGGAAGTTTTAATTAACCAACTGCCATAAATCAGAATTTGGAAAAGTAGGAGGCAAGGAGAAATACCCGAATCTGGCTGTTTGTAACTTTGTTCTAAGTGATATATTGTGAGCAGCTACGGGACCCGGAAGGTGGCAAGGGAAAGAATAATAACAGAATTATAACAGAATGAAGAACTGGGAAATATGAAGGGTTTTTTCTTTCTTCTTTTCTCTCTCTCAGCAAAAGATTAAGGTGGCCCCAGTTTCTCTTCCAGTTTGAATTAAATTTAAGGTGGACCAGAATCTCGAAATAAGACTTGTATAACTAAATGCAATTTTGGAACTGGACATTAAGGAAGACCAAGATGGCTCCCATCATTCTTCCCCCACAGCAACCGAAGTAGATAAATTTAAGGTGGAACAGAACTTTGAAGTAAGAACTGTATAAGTAGGTGTAACATTGGAACTGGACATCATGGAAAACTGGGAATTTGAAAAAGTATGTGGAATTCTATAAAAATATTCACAAATCATTAATATCAAGCCTAAATAGAATTCTGAATCCAGAGAAGCAGATATCTAAAGAAGAATCCAAAGAAGAAAGGGGTGGGGGCAAGACAATGAAGGGGTAGAAATGGAGAGAAATAAAAAGCAGACAAAAAACTCAATTGGTCTTGGCAGTGGTGTAGGGAAAATTGTAAAAAGGGGAGGTGTCCCAACAAAAGGGAATAAAAAGCAGACAAAAGTTGTTTTGGAGGTTGTCAGTGGCATAAGGAAAATTGAAGTAGGAGATTATGCCGCAACAAAGAAAAATATAAAATATCCTTTTGATGGTGACCTGGGGAAAATTGATGAGAGTGGATGTGTCAAAATAAAGAAAAGGGAGATGACAGGAACAAAGAAGTGGGACAAAAGACTTACTAGGAAAAAATCAGATAATGGAGTTGCTAACTGGCTGAATATGATAATGGAAAGATAGCTAAATAAAGGTTAAAATATATGGAACGTGGATAAATATGAAACAGATATGGGGAGGTGGTAAAGCAGAGGTTTGTGATCCACTTTTATACATGATAATTAAATTGAGTTGAGAATCGATTGAATATGACAATGGAAGGACAACAAAGCATGGGTCAAAATATATGAAACATGGACATATATAGAACTTTTAAGATGATAAATAAAGTGAGATATTTACCACTTGTTATTTTATATAATAGATTAAAGGAAGTGTAACGAACATTGAACAGCGAGGATTGCCATCTAGAGACAATTAAGGGAAATCTAATCCAAGGTATGGAAAAATGGAGAGGGATCATGAAATATACCTACAATGGGAAACTATTGAGATAAAAAGACAGAATCACAAATTGGGGCATGTAAGGATGTAAATTTATTTATTCTTCGCATTTCTAGACCGCCCCCTCTCCCAAAAAGGACTCGGGGCGGTGTATAATTATATAAAGATAATAATGAGAATAGCGGGGAATTGTAACCAGGTCTACATCTCGGCCAAAATTAGGCTGGGGGGGAAGGGGTTAAAAGCACAATTATATATGTATACTTTTCTGTTATATATCTTTTTTTTTACTAAAAAGGAGGAGAATACAGGTTAAAATTAAATATGTATATTGAAAAGGAATTATAAATACCATCAACATAAAATGGAGCTCGCTCAGAAGCTGAAATACACCAAGTAAATGAGATGAAGAGTGTGAAGTAGAGGGGAGAGGTAAGGGAAGAAGAGAGGGATAGGAGAGAGGGCAGGGGGGGAAGAGGAGGAGAGAAATGAGGAGTGGTAAGGGGAGGGAGGAGAAGGAGAGAGGAAGGGGAAGTTGAGAAGGGAAGGATGACAGAGGGAAGAAAGGAGGTAGGGAGGGGGAGGAGAGAGGGAAAAGCAAGTGATGGATAAAGTACAAATATGGTGTATGGAGGGCAGACGAGCCAATAATTGGTTTTTGGGAGTTGTTGGTAAGATGAATTGATGTAAACATTTAATTGTTGGTTATGTAATAGTATACATGTGATGAAAATGAAAAAAATTATTGAAAAAAAGAAAGAAAACATTTTATATAAATTTTCTTTGTATGCTGCCGACATTGTCAATTTGTAATTTTTTCCCCACAGTTTCCCCCAATTCTCTAATTCTATAGTATATCTGAAACCTTTTGCCCAAATTATCATGGTTTCTTTTACTGTTTCCTCTTCCATTTTAAATCTCAATAAATAGTTGCATTCTTTGAAATCATTTTTGTCCATCCCTTGTAATATTTGATCCAACTGTAGTTGGTTCCCTATAGAAACCATAGTTTTCTGTGTCTTTTTTGCATCTCGACTGGATTTGCATATATGGCCACCAATCTATGTCGTTTCTCTGGGTTTTTTTAAATTCAGGCTTCGTTTTTACTTTTCCATGGTCATCTAATATATCTTTGTATCTTGCTATTTTAACTAAGTCCAACACATTTGGGTATATTAGTGCTTCCATAGTCAATGACCAGACCAGTATTTTATTGTAGTGGTTTTTCTTGATTTTTCCCCATGTTAGTAAGAGGACTGATTTGATGTCTTTGAAAATAGGTATGTGTTTTGTTTCCCACCCCCCATATAAATGCATGCCATTCTAATCAGTATTGTTGGAAATAAAAATAGAATTTTGGGTAGTATATTTATTTTGTTTATGTCAATGCTTATTTCCAAGTTGTTCATGGGGCCTCTCCTGGGATGAATAAAAATATAAAAATATGGATGATTGTTCCTGATTAATAGATGGTCTGTGATTAGGCACACCAGTTGATTTTCAATTACTTAACAACTAGCCCTTCACTCATTTAATGTTTTTAGAAGTCAGATCAAATAAAATGCTGTCCAAAAATCAAAATAAAAGTTCTCAAACACGGCATAAATCAGAAATTCTTGTGCTTCATTATATTTTCTCTACAATTGAGATGGGGCCTTAGTAGGATAATGAAGCATTTGGGGAAAAAGATGCAAGCCAAGAGAGCAGCTCCAGAGGCCAAGATGGAGAAGATCTCCACGGCCACCATGGACTTCCCTTTGGTGCTCAGGTAGGTGGGGAGGAATGAGATCCAAACACTGCAAAAGACCAGCATGCTGAAAGTAATGAACTTGGCTTCATTAAAGCTGTCAGGCAATTTCCTAGCTAGAAATGCCACTGTGAAACTAACAAAGGCCAGGAAACCCAGGTAGGCAAGGATAGCATAAAACATGAAAGCTGAGCCTTCATTACATTCCAAGATAATCTCTCCCACCAAGGAGTGGAAGTCCATGTTGGGAAATGGGGGAGAAATTGCCAGCCAGGTGACACAAAGAACGGCCTGGATCAGGGGACAAGCTATGACAATGGAGTTGGTCAGTAGTTTACCTAAGAGTTTCATTGTCTTGTTCCCTGGCTTAGTGGCCATGAAGGCCAGAACCACCATGACAGTCTTTGCCAAAACAGCAGAAACTGCAAGAGAAAAGAAAATGGCAAAGGAAGTTTGTCGGAAGAGACAAGTGAGATTCCCAGGTCGACCAATGAAGAGGAAGGAGCAAAGGAAGCAGAGCAGAAGGGAGACCAGGAGGATGTAGGTGAGATCTCGGTTGTTTGCCTTGACAATTGGGGTGTCATGATGTTTATGGAAAATCACCAGGACTGCAGATGTGGTCACAGAGAGTAGAAGAGTGAGAGAAACTAAAGTGTATCCCATGTTATCTTGATAGGCAAGGAAGTGGACATTCTTCACAATGCAGTGATTCTTCTCCTGGTTTGGATATTGGTCTTCTGGGCAAGGGTCACACTGGGCTGCATCTGAAATCAAAAGTAATTGTTTCATTAATTCAGAAGGATTTATTAAGACCATCATTCCTCACTTAGTGGAGGCAGAATTGTATCCTTTCTTCTGTGGTCAACACAACATATGGACTGACACACTGTGTACTTTATAGTGCATCAAAAAGGGAAAATAATCCTTCGTTCAGGTCAACCCTGGGGGATACATTAGGCAGAGATAAAGAGACAATCAAAATGGTCAGTTGGCTGGATGATTAAAAAAAATTCACCTCCAGCCTTAGGCTATGGCGTTTACTGACAGATTGCCAATTGTTTCTTTTTTCTCAAGTTATACTGGGACCTCCCCAAAAACTGATCGTCCTCCCAGCCCCGAATCCTGCTATTGTGTTTGTAGATCCATTACTAAAGAGCCGTGGTGCCGCAGTGGATAGAGTGACCTACTGCATGCTACTTCTGCTTATCACTGGCTGCCAGCAGTTTGGCAGATCAAATCTCACCAGGCTCAAGGTTGACTCGACTTTCCATCCTTCCGAGGTGGGCAAAATAAGGACTCAGATTGTTGGGGGTAAGATGCTGACTTTGCAAACCACTTAGAGAGGGCTGAAAAGCATTGTGAAGTGGTATGTAAGTCTATGTGTTATTGCTACCTGTCTGGCTTGATTTCTCTGCTTTGTAATTCAAATCATTCAGAATTATTTTACATGAATGAGTTTGCGGACATAGATAGCAAGATTTTCTCCTTCTTCAGAAGATCAGGGGGAGGACAGTATAGACCCATAAAACTGAAAGATTCTGCTGAGAATTATGAAAACTTTGAAGCATGTCAATCCTATCAAAAATGACAAAATATAAATATTTTGATCTACTGAATTCCATCATCCTGGAAGATCTACACTTGAAGAGTGCCCTACCTGTCTGATTTGAAATGGTGCCTTCTGGACAAGGGTCACATTGGTAGCAGCAAACCTGCTTGCCCTCTGGAACTCTTCTTCTCTCTCCTGCCTGGCACCTCTTCATGCCACACCTGGCAAAGGGCACCTTCTAAAACACAAAGAGGAAAACTGTAAGAGAGGCTAATCAATCAACATGCCTCATTTATCCATTTCTACATCCCTATTTCCATCTTCAAATATCTTCAAAAGAAATGGTTCTGCATGGTCTCCCCAAAACTAGGACCAGCTCCTGGCTGATTCAAGCCCATGACAATCACAACCCATCAAAGGAGGTTGGAAAATGGAATTGTGATCTCAGCATGAAAGGAAATGAATTGAGCTCCATTTATCAAAAATAAAGAATCATGAGGATCGAACTAAATGGGAATGTTTTATGGACATCGCAGTTGTCTGCTTTTATTGCATTCTGGATTTAAAGCACAATCCCAAATCTTGTAGACTGATAACCAAACCTCAATTTTCTTACACAATAACCAGATGTTTCACAGCATGGTTGCCATGTTTTCTGATTCAATATACCTGTTTTACAGTGAGAAGGATCTTCAAAGGAAAACCATTTCCTGAATCTACATCTTTCCCTTCCAGCTCACCTTTGCAGTCCAGATGATTGAATCAGAGTTAATGGTGAAATCCTGGCCTGAGGGAGCCCTGGGATCGATTCCACCAACTTTGCTGGGGACAAAAGAGAGATTGGGGAGGAGAACCCAATTGAGAAGATCGTAATGAGATGACTTCAGTCCACCTTCTGAGAAGGAGACTTCCTCTCCAGCACTGTTGTTGAACTGCACGTTCCTCAAATGGGGAAGAATCTGAAACAAAAGAGACCTTCTGAAATTGACTGAAAGCCACAACAGAGTCATCATGGCTTCCCTCATTCTGTCATGGCCATCGTCCTAGGAGATGGTTGCATGTCTGGAATGGCAGAGGAGGTTTTTTTGGTGCAGATGTTAGCAATCAGAAATAACAATATTTGACTCCTTCCACAACCCCAGAAAGTTTCTGTTTATCATTGGGCATTTGTATCATGGCTTCTTCCACTTCAGGTTTACCATCGTGATATCTACATGCAAAGATTTTAAGGCCACATTCCAAAAATTATTTCTATGTCTTGCTCTTGTGATACATGGCTATATGCATTTTTAAATGTTTTCTTTCACCCGAGGTCTGGTAAATGACAAATGTGTTTTAGGAATAATTAAGTAAGTCCTGTCCCCACCATGTCCAATTCAACTGACTTTCTCTATCTGGGAGGCCAAGAGAGCAGAATGTAGCCATGAGGACTGATGATGTATGGCCACAGGGAAAGAGTGCCTTCCCCGGTTTCCCTCTCCCCTCTCCAGAGAGGCTTGGAGTTTAGTCTTTGAGGAAGGAAAGCCGGCTGGATTTCAGACCAGGAACCCAGGAGGAACATCATGAGTGTTAGGTGTGTAGAGGTCACCAGAGGCTGTTGCACAGAACACGTTAAGTCTCTTCTCTTCTCTTCTCTTCTCTTCTCTTCTCTTCTCTTCTCTTCTCTTCTCTTCCTTTCTCTTTCTCTTTCTCTCCTCTCTCCTCTCTTCTTTCCATTCTCTCTCCTCTCCTCAATCTCATCTCACATTTTAGCTCCCTTTCCTTTCCTTTCCTTGCCTCACCTCAGAGAAAGTGGAGTGATTATGTATAAATGCTCACACAGAACTCAATTAGCTCACTGACGTTTCTTGCACAATGTCCCCAGCTTGCTCTCAGCTGAAACCTCCTCTCTGCAATGATGACTCCCCCCCCCACATTCAGCCAACAGCTGATGGATTTTCAAGACAATCCAGGAAGGTCTTTCCTCTATAGATCTTATGGAGAGTTGGTTTGGTTGACTTCTCTTTTTTCCACTCTACCACTTTTAAAACACCAACAACAACACAAGAACAACCACCACCATTATACATAATTTGTATTATTTGTTTTTTAATTAATTTCTATTTCAGCCTGTTCTGAAATGTTTTGCCGTAATAGCATAAAGACTCTTAATCAGCAATTCAAGAAATACAAATGGGAAGATTCCTCTCTAAAGATCCATGCATTGGATAAAAGGTGGCCAAGATTACCTTCCATGATTGAATATTTGAAATCTTCTTTCCCAGCCTCTTCATGGTTGGTCTCATTGCAGATCCGTGCATGGCATGTAATGCGTGTGCCACAGCATAGATGGCATTGTAGATATTGTAACTCTCACCTGACATGCTTGTTTCAAATACGTAAGTTGGAAGATTCTGTATATTCTCCTTCCCTGTACATGGTTTATTCTCCTTTGGGGGGATCTCACCTGGTTTGCGGATC
Source organism: Natrix natrix natrix (assembly GCA_029891615.1). NCBI lineage: Eukaryota > Metazoa > Chordata > Lepidosauria > Squamata > Natricidae > Natrix > Natrix natrix. The sequence continues at coordinate 26,728 of JAKRSK010007264.1, read as the reverse complement.
TTGCAGCCAAAGACACTCTCCCACCATAGTGGGAGGAAAAGGTCCCCCTGTGGATTCAAAGGGTCTAAAGATCGAAGGAAATGGCTGAATTCTGGGACATCCCCAGTATGGTCCCTGAAATGCAAAGCCCCATGGAAGGGCTTTATAAGCTGCAATATTAACTCCATTCCAACCACGCTAAGATTCCAACAGGAAGTTAAAATCCAAACTCTTTGAAATGAAGACTTTGTCCTTTCTGCATAAAGATACACGCCCAGCAGTACACTAGAAACAGCATTGGTGTCTCCAAACACAATAATAACTTCAGCTTTAAACCAAGTTTTGAAAATAAGTAATTTTGACAGCAACTGTGGACTAATGTGGTCAGTTGTCACCATTGTAGTGAAGGCCAGGCAGATCTCCTTCTCCTTCAGCATTGGTCTCAAAGATGAGATGAAACATTCTCCACTGTCATCTTCAGAGGCAATGAGCCCAACCCAATTCCACTGGAAATGCAGGAGTAGCTGGACCAAACCCACATACTGAGGAAATTCCTTGGGATTAATTTGGAAGAAGGATGCATAAACTCTTCTGCCTCCTCCAGAACATTGAAAGCCAACACCAAGCTGGGGAAAGTGAGATTCTTATGTCAAAGGTGAAATTTTATGGTGACTTTAGGGATCTCCTTTGTGTGGTTTATTGCCCCACCAGTCAGGCTGACTCAGTTTGAGTGGCAAGTTTAGCTTCTTCCCTTCTTGGGAAAACCATCAGTTACATATTTTGCCTGGTTGTGACAGGGCAGAAGAGAAGGGAAGAAACCATCAACCAGATACAGATAGTAAACTTCACTTGGAGAGTGGCTACACTTTCATGAATAATCTATTATGAAGAGATTGCTTGTATCGCATTTCAGCATTATGACATTGTGTATCTCCTTGGGCAAAATAAAAACAAAGTGGACACATAAGATATAGCATTGATTGCATTGGAATTCATTGTTGGAATGTATTTCTATGCACCAACTACAGAGGTATTCAGCCAGTAGATGGCAGTGTTTGCAAGTTTGGATCTACAGTATATACTCTATGCTCTTTTGTTCTAAGTAGAGTTTCCTGTTACAGTTAAAATAGTTGATCAGTAAAACACATGGTGACTGTGCTCTTCGTTTGATCTGTGGTGGTATATATAAACAGAATTTCTAACAGATTGCCTAAGTAACATAATCCTGGCATGCTTGCCAAAAAGCCTTTCTGTGTATGCTTCTATTGTATTTCTATTCCATACTACTTTCAGTGGACGCCTCTTACCTGAGGGACTTTGAATATGCTGAAGATTGGGGCCATCTGCCTTGAGGATTTAGGATTGAGACCTCCAATGATAGACAGCAGAGTGTCCTGCTGGTCACATTCATAACCTGGAACTAGTTTGTAACGTCCACAGAGCAGAGACAAACTGAGTGTAGAAACCATCCATTCCATCTGGTGACTGTCATAAATGTGGCAGCCCAGGCTGATGTTGGGGAGGAGAGCCAGATCCTTGTTGACCTCTCTGACTCCAAATATCAAAGTCAAAAATTCCTGGAGGTTCTTGGGTATGATTCTATAGTGAGAGAAGCATTAGCATATTTCTGAGTGCTGGTAGAGTTTGCCTTACCTGTTGTTTCTTTTAATTTAATTTTGTTGCAGAAACGATTTTTATTGGGTTTGGTTCATCTAAAATGCATTTTTTGATTCAACTTGAATGGCTTTGTGAGAAAAGAAAAGATCAATTAATCAATATCAGGGACCATTTTATATCCCTCTACCCTTTCCTCCCCTTTTCACTTTGCTCCAAAGGTTTTAATCCTCCAAATTGCTCCCCTAGCACAGTAACCAATTTGGGTCTCTCTTGGAGCAGCTTCTTCAGATCTGGCAACCATTGCTGAGCACAAGTCCTCAGTGGGGAATAAGTAGCATCGAGTTACTGAAAGCCATTATTCATGAGCACTGCTGATCCCCAAACAGAAAGCTTTTTACAACTCCTCTACACTGGAAAAGGATGGAGCTTTTCCTTGAGGTTTTCACCGTGTCATTCTTTCAAAAGGAACAATATGTCAGCCTCTTCGTTAGTTCAGAACAGTTTCAAATATATTGTCTCTTCTGACCCTTTATGTGGTTTATCATCTTCTCTATGAACTTCTCTAGTTCTGGATTTATTGAGATTTCTGTTTATGAACGTGGCTCTTTGGTAAAAAAAAAGCACAAGGTTTGAACAATTTTAGGACCCTGAAAAAGTCATTAAAACAAGTATTTCTGATCAAACAAATAATTATCTACACTTTTATCATTCAGGCGAAACGTACATGATTTTAGTTGGAACGGACAATGGGTACTTTGCAAAGTCTTGAACTTCGGAGGCAAAACCGGTTTGCAGGAGCAAATTCCCACCAATAATGAGATCACCAGGCTTGTAACAGTCCTCGTTCCTTTCCAAAGTGTTTGCCACCATGCATACGGTTTGCCTCCTCTTAGCAGAACCTGGAGGCAGGAGCCAGAAGAGCAGCAGCAAGAGAGGGAGTCCAGCCATTCTTGTCCCCTTTGCTCTTAGAACAAAAACTCCAGGTTTATACAGAAGGCGAATTGCAGGCAGCCTTGAAATCTCAGCGCAGCTTCAACACAACAGAGAGCGGCTGTGCCACATGGATGGGCCCCAGGGCAAATGCCTATCAACCAGGCCGCCTCTTTAGCGCTGTGACCAAAGAGCAGAGAAAGACCAGCCGAGTCTCACCAAACCCCGGACTGAGCTCTTTGCAAGACAAGGCGGCACGTCCTCCCCCTCCCCCCCCAGTCAGGAGACCTCTGAGCATATATATATATATTTAAAAGTGTTTATCTTGGAAGAGTTTTGTGGGTGGAAATCCACAGAGGATACATTATGGATTACTGTTGTTTTGATAATCGGAAGGATTACCCGCTTAGCAGAAGATCTTATCTGCAGGGGGGAAAAGATGTCTCTGTCCCTTGTTTCTCATCTTCTGAACAGAGGGACTTGAGAGTCAAAGTGAAGTTGTGATGAAACAGTTTGCTGAGAAAGTCTGAGTGCTAAGAGGGCCTGGTGGCACTGACAGTCAGTAGTACCTTAGTATGTTTGAGCCATCACCTCAATGCATGGATTGAATAACTGGTTCATTTATGCCCCCATGGCAGAGGATACATTGGAAGCTAACTTCTCCCAGAGACCTTAAAAATAGCCAGGAGGATCCCTCAAGATGCTAGGTGGCTTTAAACTTTAAACTAAGAATTAGCTGGAGCCAGAGAAGTTTGTTTGCTGTGTTTATGTTGTGAAAGACATCTTCACAATTTCCAGCTGCCATTGGAAGGATGCCATGAGCCATAATCCACCTTTGGACCAGCTGGGCTAATAGGAAGGGATACGTGGTTTTATGTGGTTCTCCTCCTTCTCTGAAGCTGGTTCCAATCAATTTTTTGGAGGGGGGAGGCTTAGCCCAAACCCCTGATTTTCTTTCTCTTGTTTTACAGTTTTGTTGAGGTTTATTATAACATAAAATAGAAAAAAGATTTAAACAGAGGGTGGGGGAATAAAAAGGGCGAGGAAGAAGTGTTGACTTCTCATTCTTTCCAACACAGTATAATAACTAATCCATTTATGGCCCCAATTTTTTATATTACCTTCAGTTATTATAAGCGATTTCTATAATTGTTGGTTAAAGAATCTGGAAGAATATTGTGAAGGTTGTTCTTATAGAATGAGACACATAAATTGTCATTAAAGCTTGCAAAATATGATTGAGTGAATTTGAATGTATATACAAAAGAAAGTTAAAAGTAATTCATTAAAATGTTCAAGTTTTTAAAATTAGTTAATTCTAATTTTATAAACACAAGCATTTTGAAGAAATGTTTAGAGCTCTAAAAAGAATATAAAATAGCTTTCGCTTTAAGGGTAAAGTGTTGGGTGTGAGAGAAGAGTGACACCGATGAAGATTGAATTAAGCTGATTTATTGCTAAGAGCCTGTGTAGAGGAATCTTCCCAACGAATGGTCAGCACCTTATTTGAGTTAGATAAGAATCAACCTCACTCAAGGGCGGTTGGGCTTAGTTGGTTTGTTTGCTACTTAGGGATTCCAGGCTGATCCCTCTTTTAACTCTGTCCTCCTCATGTTCTGCTACTTCTTCTCCTACATAAAGAATTTGAAAGAGTTGGGTGACTTTTGTTAATATATAGGTTATAACAGTATAGAAAAATTAACAAGTCCAAATAGGAATATATAATTTGGTCCTATTTTTATTTGGAAATTGCTTCTGGTTTTTATGCTTAAAATAGAAAAAAAAGAGAAACTTAGAAATTAGATGGTATATGTTATCCTGTTTGAGCAGGGGGCTGACTAGAAGACCTCCAAGATCCCTTACAGCTCTGCTCTATTCTACTCTACTCTACTCTACTCTACTCTACTCTACTCTACTCTACTCTACTCCATTCCATTCCACTCCACTCCACTCCATTCCATTCCATTCTCTTCTGTATTGTATTGTATTGTGCTCTGCTCTGCTCTATTCTATTCTATTCTATTCTATTCTATTCTATTCTATTCTATTCCCATTCAATTCTATTCTATTCTATTCCATTCCATTCCATTCTATTTCATTCCATTCCATATTTATTATTCTCTTCTCTTCTCTTCTCTTCTCTTCTCTTCTCTTCTCTTCTCTTCTCTTCTCTTCTCTTCCATTCCATTCCATTCCATTCCATTCCATTCCATTCCATTCCATATTTATTATTCTATTCCTATTCTATTCTATTCTATTCTATTCTATTCTATTCTATTCTATTCTATTCTATTCTATTCTATTCTATTCTATTCTATTCTCATTCCATTCCATTCCATATTTATTATTCTATTCTATTCTATTCTATTCTATTCTATTCCATTCCATTCCATATTCTATTATTCTATTCTATTCCATTCTATTCCATTCTATTCCATTCTATTCCATTCTATTCCATTCTATTCCATTCCATTCTATTCTATTCTATTCTATTCTATTCTATTCTCATTCTATTCTATTCTATTCCATTCTATTCATTCCATTCCATATTTATTATTCTATTCTATTCTATTCTATTCTATTCTATTCTATTCTATTCTATTCTATTCTATTCTATTCTATTCTATTCTATTCTATTCCCATTCAATTCTATTCTATTCCATTCCATTCCATTCTATTTCATTCCATTCCATATTTATTATTCTCTTCTCTTCTCTTCTCTTCTCTTCTCTTCTCTTCTCATTCTCTTCTCTTCTCTTCTATTCTCATTCCATTCCATTCCATTCCATTCCATTCCATTCCATATTTATTATTCTATTCTATTCTATTCTATTCTATTCTATTCTATTCTATTCTATTCTATTCTATTCTATTCTATTCCATTCCATTCCATTCCATTCCATTCCATTCCATTCCATATTTATTATTCTATTCTATTCTATTCTATTCTATTCCCATTTCCATTCCATTCCATTCCATTCCATTCTATTCCATTCTATTCCATATTTATTATTCCATTCTATTCCATTCTATTCCATTCTATTCCATTCTATTCCATTCTATTCCATTCTATTCCATTCTATTCCATTCTATTCTATTCTATTCCATTCTATTTCATTCCATTCCATATTTATTATTCTCTTCTCTTCTCTTCTCTTCTCTTCTCTTCTCTTCTCTTCTCTTCCATTCCATTCCATTCCATTCCATTCCATTCCATATTTATTATTCTATTCTATTCTATTCTATTCTATTCTATTCTATTCTATTCTATTCTATTCTATTCTATTCTATTCTATTCTATTCTATTCTATTCTATTCCCATTCAATTCTATTCTATTCCATTCCATTCCATTCTATTTCATTCCATTCCATATTTATTATTCTCTTCTCATTCTCATTCTCTTCTATTCTATTCTATTCTCATTCTCTTCTCATTCCTATTCCATTCCATTCCATTCCATTCTATTCCATTTCATTATTCTATTCTATTCTATTCTATTCTATTCTATTCTATTCTATTCTATTCTATTCTATTCTATTCTATTCTATTCTATTCTATTCCATTCCATTCTATTCCATTCCTATTCCTATTTCTATTCTATTCTATTCTATTCTATTCTATTCTATTCTATTCTATTCTATTCTATTCCATTCCATTCTCATTCCATTCTATTCCATTCCTTATTCTATTCCATTCTATTCCATATTTATCTATTCCATTCCATCTATTCCATTCTATTCCATTCTATTCCATTCTATTCTATTCTATTCTATTCTATTCCATTCTATTCTATTCTATTCTATTCTATTTCATTCTATTCTATTTCTATTCTCTTCTCATTCTATTCTATTCTCTTCTATTCTATTCTCTTCTATTTCTTCTCTTCCATTCCATTCCATTCCATTCCATTCTATTCTATTCTATTCTATTCTATTCTATTCTATTCTATTCTATTCTATTCTATTCTATTCTATTCTATTCTATTCTATTCTATTCTCATTCTATTCTATTCTATTCCATTCATTCCATTCTATTCTATTCTATTCTCATTCTATTCTATTCTATTCTATTCTATTCCATTCTATTTCATTCCATTCCATATTTATTATTCTCTTCTCTTCTCTTCTCTTCTCTTCTCTTCTCTTCTATTCTCTTCTCTTCTCTTCTATTCCATTCCATTCCATTCCATTCCATTCTATTCTATTATTCTATTCTATTCTATTCTATTCTATTCTATTCTATTCTATTCTATTCTATTCTATTCTATTCTATTCTATTCTATTCTATTCCATTCCATTCCATTCCATTCCATATTTATTATTCTATTCTATTCTATTCTATTCTATTCTATTCTATTCTATTCTATTCTATTCTAAGTTCTATCTCTAGTTCTATTCTACTTCCATTGCTATTCTATTCTATTCTGATTCTACTTCTATTCTATTCCATATTTCCATTCCATTCCATTCTATTCCATTCTATTCCATATTTATTATTCTATTCTATTCTCATTCTATTCTCATTCTATTCCATTCTATTTCATTCTATTCCATTCTATTCTATTCTCATTCTATTCTATTCCATTTCTATTCTATTCTATTCTCATTCTATTTCATTCCATTCCATATTCTATTCTATTCTCATTCTATTCTCATTCTCATTCTATTCTCATTCTCTTTCTTTTCTGTTCTCTTCTCTTCCTATTCCATTCCATTCCATTCCATTCCATTCCATATTTATTATTCTATTCTATTCTCATTTCTATTCTATTCTCATTCTATTCTATTCTATTCTGATTCTATTCTGTTCTATTCTATCCCATTTCTACATTCATATTCTATTCTCATTTCTATTCTATTCTTATTTCTATTCTATTCTATTCTCATTTCTTATTCTATTCTATTCTATTCTATTCTCATTTCTATTCTATTCTATTGTGATTTCTGTTCTGTTCTGTTCTATCCTACCCTATTCTTATTTCTATTCTATTCTCATTTCTTATTCTATTCCATTCCATCACATTTCTACATAGTATTCTATTCCAATTGGGCCTAGTCACTCTCTCACGCCCGCCTGCTTGACAGGATTGTGGTTGTGAGGACAAATAAGAGAGAGAAAGGTATGTATGTTGAATCAAACACCAGAAGGAAAAGGAGCACCAGTCATTATTTTGATTACAACTTGTGGGCTAATCTGTATTAAAATGGCACCTTTGGCTACCATGCAAAACCATCACGATTCAAAACATGTTAATTGTTTGGGTGTGTAGATACATTTCGACAAAAGTACGTCCCTCCTACACATCCATCCCACACAAAAGGTTTTCCACGGTTGCTTTACAAAGGGTTGAGTAAATTTACTCAGCTCTGCCGCGTTAGACCTAGATCTAACAATCCAGACTTTTCAAAGCTGGCCGTTCCATTCCCTTCTGTAATTCTATTCTCCATCCTAGCCTATTCCTACGTCCATGCCAGTTGCCAAGCATTTCAATTTCCATCCTGTGAACCTTGGGCATGCTGGACGGCATGTGAGAAAAAGTTCCTTTTTTCAGTGCCTTTGAAATCTGGCTACCTGTCGAAGATGCCAAATATTACCTGCAGGCCACCTCAAGGTTGCAGCCCTCATCGATGTAACAGGGGCTCTTCCCGCCCAGCTCGAGCGTGACGGGGGTCAGATGCTTGGAGGCGGCTTCCATAACAATTTTGCCAACGGTGCTGTTCCCTGTGTACAAGATGTGGTCGAATCTTTGCTTCAGCAGTTCCGTCGTCTCCGGCACCCCTCCGTTGACCACTGGATACAGATCCTGCGGGGGGGGGGGGGGGGGGTTAGGACAGGGGATACAGGCAGTCCTCGAGTTACGACCACAGTTGAGCTCCAAATCTATGTGGCTAAGTAAAACCTTTGCTAATTTTGGCAAATGCTACAACTTTTCTTGCCACCGTGGTTAAGGGAATCCTTGCGTTTGTTAAGTGAACTATGGGATTGTTACGTGAATCTTGATCCCCTATGGAGTTTCCTGGTCAGAATAATACAATACCATAGCAGAGTTGGAAGGGACCTTGGAGGTCTTCTAGTCCAACCCCCTGCCTAGGCAGGAAACCCTATACCGTTTCAGACAGATGGCTATCCAACATCTTCTTAAAGACTTCCAGTGTTGGGGCATTCACAACTTCTGGAGGCAGGTTGATTAATTGTTCTAACTGTCAGGAAATTTATCCTCAGTTCTAAGTTGCTTCTCTCCTTGACTAGTTTCCACCCATTGCTTCTTGTTCTACCATTAGGTGCCTTGGAGAATAGGTGGACCCCCTCTTCTTTGTGGCAGCCCCTGAGATATTGGAACACTGCTATCATGTCTCCCCTGGTCCTTATTTTCATTAATATAATAATACAATAGCAGAACTGGAAGGGACCTTGGAGGTCTTCTAGTCCAGCCCCCTGCCTAGGTAGGAAACCCTATACCGTTTCAGACAAATAGCTATCCAACATCTTCTTAAAGACTTCCAGTGTTGGGGCATTCACCATTTCTGGAGGCAACTTCTGTTCCACTGATTAATTGTTTTAACTGTCAGGAAATTCCTCCTCAGTTCTAAGTTGCTTCTCTCCTTGATTAGTTTCCACCCAATGCTTCTTGTTCTACCCTCAGATGCCTTGGAGAATAGTTTGACTCCCTCTTCTTTGTGGCAACCCCTGAGATATTGGAAGACTGCTATCATGGGGAAGAAAATGGTAAGTGAGCACCTGTCTACCCTAGATGAGTTCAAATCACCAGGACCGGATGGATTACACCCCAGGGTTCTGAAGGAACTAGCAGACGAGATCTCAGAACCACTGAATTATATCTTTCAGAGATCCTGGAACACCGGGGAACTACCAGAGGACTGGAAAAGAGCTGATGTGGTTCCCATCTTCAAAAAGGAAAAAAAAAATAGATCCAGGAAACTATAGACCTATCAGCCTGACCTCAATACCAGGGAAGATTCTGGAAAAGATAATCAAGCAACGAAATAGCGAACACCTCGAAGTAAACAAAGTAATAGCCAAAAGCCAACATGCCTGATCATGCCAGACTAATCATATTGCATTCTTTGACAAAGTGACAAAATTAGTGGACCAGAAGAATGCAGTTAATATAGTTTACTTGGACTTCAGTAAGGCATTTGATAAAGTAGACCATTATCTACTACTACATAAAAATGAAATGCACAGGTACAGTATAGGTGGTACCTTCCTCGACAGTAGTAACTGTGAAAGGGATCTTGGAGTCCTAGTGGACAACCATTTAAATAGGAGCCAGCCGTGTGCAGCAGCTGCCAAAAAAGCCAACACAGTTCTAGGCTGCATCAACAGAGGGAGAGAATCAAGATCACGTGAAGGGACTTCCGGTTTGTTCCCGGTGCCGATGGCAGGCTTTTTTTTTTGAGCCTGTCAGATCAAGAGACAGTTAGAGGTGTTTTTTTACGATCTTTAACACCTCGGACACTCGTAAATTCTTGGAATTTATGAGGGAGAGATTCAGCTGCTGGGTTGAGCCCTTGTGTACCCTCCGGAGTCCGGAGTCTGACGAGGTTTGCCCCCCTTCGCAGTTGTTGTATTCTCCTGCCTTTTTGATAACCTCTGCTAAAAAAGCAGAACCAGTCGCCGGGAGCAGCCTTAACATCTTAACATCTTAACATCCCAAGAAGGAAGCAAGACTTTTGCAAGTATTTTAAGTTTTAATTGGGGGAAGAAAAAAAAAAAAAAAAAGAAATCTCTTTAAAAAGAACACTACTGCTGAGTTCGAGAGGCGTGGGCTTAGAACAAAGGATTCAAAATGGCGTTGATTTATAGCTGAAAACCTACAGAAAACGAAAGCTAATTACCTGCTGATAGCCGGGGCAATAAAGGCGGAACGGCTGAAACAACCCTAACTATTAACAATCTTTAAGCCAGTTTACATAACCTGAACTACTTAAATGTCAAAGTTTTAATTTCGAGCAACTTAGAAAGAAACATTTGCAAGTATTAATTTACAGCTGAATACCTAAGGAAAACGAAAGTTAATTGAATGGTGACAGCTAGAGGCGGCTGTAAGAATTATTAATTATGGCAACGGAAAAAAAAAGCTTCACCAGGTGCCACAATAAATTATCAGGATTTCAAGGACTTTATAAGGGAAGAAAATGCTTTTTTACGCAAAGAAATTAAGGAGGTTAAAGAAATGGTTCAGGATACCATTAAAAAACATGATCAACTTGATAAAAAATTACACACTTTAGCCACAGGTCTGTCAGAAGTTGTTCTTAAGGTGGACAGCAAAGTTAATCATCTGGCTTTGGATTTGGAAACTAAAACGAAGGAAACAGATTTGAAATTTGTTGAAATGGAGGGGAATATGCAGAGGATGGATAAGGAGATTATCATGATGCAATTCAGATCTATGGAGTACGCTGTTAGACTGAGGGGTATCAGAGAAAACCCTAGAGAGGACTTAAGAAAAGTTTGTGCTGATGCTCTGGCCACGTTATTGAAGATCCAGGATTCTTCTGAGATTTTTGCAAGGATTGACAAAATTTACAGAGTTAACTCACGTATTGCATCACAAAGGCAACTACCAAGGGATGTTGTGATATACTTTACTGAGAGAAATCTTAGAAATGATATTCTGCAAAATTCTTATTATTCATCTTTGCAATTAGATGGGAAAAACGATCGGAGTCTTTAAAGAATTACCCCCAGCGATGCTAAAGCTTAGAAGGGATTTTGGATTTTTGGTAGTGGAATTGAAGAAGAGAGAGATACAGTATAGATGGGATGTTCCAATTGGTGTTATATTTAGTTACGAAGGGGTGAGGTACCGTCTGAATACAATAGATAAAGCCAGAGACTTTTATCATGGAATACTCAAGAAAAATGCAACCCCCCCACGTACATCTACACCAACACCAGTAGATTTGGATGTCTTAGAGCAGAGGATGTTTGAGAAAGAGACAGAAGAGCAAAGAATGCAGACACAAAAAGAGGAGGAGGGGCAGGGTGCTGTAGGTGGAGTCGACCCCTCTGGATCTCTGTTGTGCTCCTTCTTGGAAGAAGGACCTTCTAAGTCTCTCACTGAAATGCCGATATTTAAACCTGTCGAACAACGTATTACCAGATCCACGACTAGACAAATGTTAGTATCTCATAAGCGCGTCGACCCTCAAATACAATGTGCTAAGAAAGAAGCTAAGAAGCAAACCGGAGCCATGGGAGGAGCAGGGCTGGAGATTGGTCTTGTGGAGAGAGATCTTCAGCAAATGCTTTCAGCGCTTCAGACCAGATCTAAAGATGCTTAAGCTATTATCTTGGAACGTGAATGGAATGAACTCTCCACAAAAAAGGAAAAAAATATTTTATTATTTGAAGCAATTTAATAATGATGTTGTTTGCCTTCAAGAGACTCATATTAGGCTGCAAGACCAGAAGTACTTAGTGAATTCAAAACTGGGAACATTTTATGCTGCCTCTGATTTGGTAAAGAAAAATGGGTGTGGTGATATATATAAATAAAAGATTTTCAACTAAAGTTATAGAGGCAGATGACGCTGGTAGATATATAGCAATTCAATTTGATACAGACTTCGGTTCCATTTTGGTGCTAGGAATATATGCTCCTAACCAATGCCAAGAAAGTTTTTATAAGATGCTCCATTTAAAAATTTTAGACTGGAACTTTAAGAGTATTCTAATAATGGGAGACTGGAATGGAGTGATTTCTCCAAAGATAGACAAGAGTACAAAGACGAAATTCACTACCAAATTACCAAAGGCTTTTTTTGATTTACAAGACGATTTGAAATTAAAAGATGTTTGGAGGACACAACATCTAAATGAGATGGATTTTTCTTTCTACTCAGATAGACATAAATCCTTTTCAAGGATTGATTTCTTTTTGTTAACACCGGATCTACTTCCTAAAGCCAAGAAATCCAAGATTTTCGCCAGGTCACTTAGCGATCATAGTCCGGTGTGGTTACAAATTGAATTAGGGATGAGGCCAAGAAGGTCTTGGAGAGTAAATGAAAATTTATTTAGATATGAAAAAAATGTTGATGAACTTAAAAAACACATGAAGGAATTTTTCAGTTTTAATATGAATAAGGGCACTCCCATTGAAATAGTTTGGGATGCAAGTAAAGCTTATATGCGTGGGGTCCTGATACATATGAACTTTAAACACAAACAAATTAGACAGAAAAGGAGAATGGAATTGGAAGATGAAATAAAACGTAAAGAACAGCTGCTTATAAAAAACCCGAATGACCAGGCGCTCCAGATGGCGCTAAAGCTGTTGAAAGATCAATTTCAGATGCTTATAGCAGAACAAACAGCAACCAATTTGCAATTTGCTAAACATAACACCTTTGCCAACGCTAATAAACCTGGTAGATGGTTAGCATATACTTTGAGAAGGAATATGAATGACAGAATTATTGATAAAATTGAGTTTCGAGGGAAGATGGTATATCAACAAGAGTTGATTAAAAAATCATTTGTGGACTATTATACTAAGCTATATGTACAGGATAATATACAGAACAAGTTAATAGATGATTTTTTGGAAGGAAAAAGGGTTGCAAAAATTTCTGTGCTTCAAAAGGCAAATTTGGAACGTCTTATAACCGCTGATGAGATCACTTTAGTTATAAATCAATTTAAATTAGCTAAGGCTCCAGGGACTGATGGTTTGACTGCAATGTATTATAAAACTTTACAACTGGAAATGATTGAATATCTTACACAACTATTTTGTAATATACAACAAGGAGGTAAAATACCTCTCTCATGGAAAGCGGCTTTTATCTCATTGATACCTAAAGATAAAGAGGGCCCTAAGAAACCAGAGGATTACAGGCCGATATCTCTTCTGAACACAGATTATAAAATATTTGCTAAAGTATTAGCCAACAGATTGATGCCGGTTATTCAAGAGATTATTCATCATGATCAAGCAGGATTTATTGAAGGCAGACATATGAAGGAGAATGTAAGGCAACTCATAGATTTAATTGACTATCTTGATAAGAATAAGCAGATCTCTGCAGTGCTGGTTTTCTTGGATGCAGAGAAGGCCTTCGATCGAGTGAATTGGAACTTTCTAACCAAGACTTTGGAAAAGATGGATATGGGACCACGATTGCGGCAGGCGATTGGAGCAATTTATCAGCAACAAAATGCACAACTTATTATTAATGGAAATTTGTCAACAACTTTCGAGATACAAAAAGGCACAAGACAAGGTTGCCCATTATCCCCATTGTTATTTATTTTAACTTTGGAAGTCTTGTTGAACGCAATTCGGGACTCAAAATCCTTAGATGGCATAGCTATCAGGCAAAAGGAATACAGAACTAGAGCATTCGCCGATGATCTGGTTGTTACCCTTTCACATCCTTTGAAATCAATAATCCAGATGAAAAATATCATAATAGAATTTGGCATGGTGTCTGGGTTTAGACTAAATCAAAACAAAACGAAAATGATGGTTAAAAACATGACAGAGACTCAAAGAAAGAGACTTGTAAGTTTAGCAGGTTTTGAAATAGTTTCTAAAGTTAAATATTTAGGAATACAAATTTCAGAATCAAACACAAAACTTTTCTCAAATAACTATGAAGTGTTGTGGCAAAAGATACAGAAAGATCTTGAAGCGTGGAAAAAGTTACAATTGTCTTTGCTTGGAAGGATCTCAGCAATTAAAATGAACATTCTACCTAGATTTATCTTTCTATTCCAGATGATTCCGGTGCTCAAGTCAGATAAAACCTTGTTAAATTGGCAAACAACATTAAATAAATTTGTTTGGAAGGAGAAAAAAACCGAGAGTAAAGATGAAGATTATGCAAGATATACGTGAAAGAGGTGGCCTCAGACTCCCAAACCTTCGATTGTATTATGAAGCTGCGGTATTAACGCATGTAGCAGATTGGTTTGGGAAAACAAAAATGGAATTGCTCAATATAGAAGGCCATGATCTTGTTCTGGGATGGCATGCATATCTTTTTTATGAAGACAGGGTGGATAAAGTGTTCAACAACCATGTTCTCCGTAGTGCCTTGATGAGAATATGGAAGAAGCACCGGCCCAATTGGGATTATAAAATACCGCTTTGGTTGGATCTTGCAGACACCATGGGGATTATGAATATTAAGTCACTCGGGGGTTGTTTATATAAAGATGTGCTTATTGCTGATGGGGGCGAATGGAAGTTAAAAACTTTGGAACAGCTGTTGGAAGAAGGAATTACTTTAAATTGGTTACATTACATACAGCTTCAGAAGAGATGGGAAGAAGATCGCAGGGTCGGCTTTATGGATAAAGAAGTGGAACTGATTAAGCAGATAAAAGAGACTGGTCCAAAACAAGTTAAAAGAATATATAATGTACTGTTAGAAAGAGACTCAGAAAGTGAATTGGTTAAGGATTGTATGATTAAATGGGCTCAGAATTTTGGTGAAGTGGTTATGTTGGAAACGTGGGAAAAAAATATGGGTTCAGAATGTTAAATTTACACAGTCACAGAATTTAAGGGAGAATTTTTATAAAATGTTTTACAGATGGTATTTAGATCCTAAAAAATTATCATGCATGTACCCAAATGTTCAACCAAAATGTTGGAGATGCGGGTGTCTAGATGCTACCTTTTTTCATGTATGGTGGACTTGCAACAAGGTTAAAGCTTTTTGGATAAAAATATGGTGGGTTATGCAGAATGTATTTAAGAAAAGAATACAATTCACTCCACAAATGTTTTTATTGGGTATAGTTAAGGATTTTACCAAAGGGGAAACAAAATTGGCCTTGTATATGGTTACAGCAGCTAGGTTGTTGATTGCGCAACATTGGAAAAAAGATTTTTTGCCAACAATTGATCAATGGATTCAGAAGGTGGCGGGGTTCGCTGAAATGGCAAAAATTTCAGCTTTCTTAAAAGCTCAGAAACAGGAGGATTACACACAGGAATGGGCAAAATGGATTGATTATATACAGAATAAATACCAGACTAGGAGTTATTATCTAGCCTTTAGGTAAGAATGTTTAGACCGATAGATGATCAGAGTAAATAGTATATGGGATGTTTGGAATTATTAGAGTGGTATACAGCGGAAGTCAGGGGGGTGGGTTTGTGCGGGAGGTGGGGGAGGGTTAGGGTGGAGGGTGGGGCAATATATATGTATGAATAAATCAGAAGATGGGACTAATGAAACATTGTTAGGCTAGGAGAAATTTATATTAAGAGTTATAGATGTTAAATTAGCTTAGAAAATGATCAATGTGTTATTATTAATTTAAGACTAATCTCTATAGTTTTTGTTGGGAGGAGAGGGGTTATGAGTAATCTATTTTAAGATGGGGGGTGGGGAGGGGGTAAAGTGTTTGGTATAATATTTGAATGTGAATTTTTGCGGGGGGGTATAGCATTTGTATGAGATTTATATTGTATGGAGGGGGGGGTGAAAAGGGGGAAAATTTGTTTGTACAAAACTCTTTTAATAAAAAAAAAAAAAAAAAAAAAAAGATCACGTGAAGGGTTAATACCACTTTATAAGGCCTTGGTAAGGCCACAGTACCCCTTTATAAGGCCTTGGAATACGGCATTCAGTTTTGGTCGCCATGATGTAGAAAAGATGTGGAGACTCTAGAAAGAGTGCAGAGAAGAGCAACAAAGAGGATTAGGGGACTGGAGACTAAAACATAGGAAGAACGGTTGCAGGAACTGGGTATGTCTAGCTTAAGAGAAAGAAGGACTAGGGGAGACATGATAGCAGTCTTCCAATATCTCAGGGGTTGCCACAAAGAAGAGGGAGTCAAGCTATTCTCCAAGGCATCCTCTATCCCTCTGTTGATGCAGCCTAGGAATCTATTGGCTTTTTTGGCAGCTGCTGCACACTGCTGGCTCATATTTGAATGGTTGTCCACTAGGACTCCAAGGTCCCTTTCACAGTTACTACTATTGAGCCAGGTACCACCTATACTGTACCTGTGCATTCCATTTTTGTTGCCTAAATGTAGAACCTTACTCTTTTCACCATTGAATTTCATTTTATTAGATAGTGCCCAATGTTCAAGTTTGTCAAGATCCTTCTGTATCTTTAGCCTATCTTCTGGAGTCTTGGCTATTCCTGCCAGCTTGGTGTCATCTGCAAATTTGATGAGTTCCCCATTTATTCCCTCATCCAAATCATTGATGAAGATGTTGAAGAGTACTGGGCCTAAAACAGAGCCTTGGGGTACTCCACTGCATACCTGCCTCCGTTGAGAACTAGTTCCATTGAGAAAGGTCGCTAAAAGGGGATGATGTGACCCCTGGGCAATGCAACCGTCGTAAATGTGAGTCAGTTGACAAACATCCGAATATAAATCCTGCGACCGTAGGGAGGCATGTGGGGGGGGAGCACGGGGGTGGGGGCGCATGCGCATCCTTCCTTTTTCTCCTCGCGTGCGGAAATCGCCCACACCCTTAATGCAATGCGCCCCACCCTGTGAGCATGTGCATGCAACATCCCCCCCGTGCTCCTCCCACCCATGCGCATATCCCCCTCCTCGAGTCCCATTTTTGGTTTCAGGAGGCTTCAGCGAGGCCTGCTAGGCCCAAAACAGGGCACGGGATGGGGGGGGTGGATATGCGCGGTGGTGGGAGGAGCATGTGAGTGGGGCGCATTGTATTATGGGTGTGGGTGAGAAAAAAATTCAGCCATCACTGTTCGATCCTGTGAAAGACCCCCACGCACTCAAAAACACACGAGTCCTGGAGGTTGGCAAATGAAGCGCAACCACACTTCGAAGCAAACACGGCAACAATTCTTCACACTGACCTTGTCCAGGTATTGAGGGAGCAGCTTTTCAAACAACTGGGCTGTGTTTTCGCTGACCTCCGACGGCTTGACCACCACAGCATTGCCTGAAAGACACACATACACGGGAATGGAGAATTAAAGGACGCCCTGAGGCCATCTAGTCCAACCCCATGCTCTGTGCCGGGACCCAAATTACAGGTAGTCTTCAACTGATCAGTTCTAGGCTGCATCAACAGAGGGAGAGAATCAAGATCACGTGAAGGGTTAATACCACTTTATAAGGCCTTGGTAAGGCCACACTTGGAATATTTGCATTCAGTTTTGGTCGCCACGATGTAAAAAAGATGTGGAGACTCTAGAAAGAGTGCAGAGAAGAGCAAGAAAGAGGATTAGGGGACTGGAGACTAAAACATATGAGGAACGGTTGCAGGAACTGGGGATGTTTAGCTTAAGAGAAAGAAGGACAAGGGGAGACAGGATAGCAGTCTTCCAATATCTCAGGGGCTGCCACAAAGAAGAGGGAGTCAAGCTATTCTCCAAGGCACCTGAAGGCAGGACAAGAAGCAATGGGTGGAAACTAATCAAGGAGAGAAGCAACCGAGAACTAAGAAAAAACTTCCTAACAGTGAGGACAATTAACCAGTAGAACAGCTTGCCACCAGAAGTTGAGAGTAGACTTATCTGAAATGGCATTGGTCTCCTGCTTGAGCAGGGGGCTGGACTAGGAGACCTCCAAGGTCCCTTCCAACTCTTTATTCTATGGATGGATGGATGGGAAGGAGGGAGGAAGGGAGGAAGGAAGGAAAGCTGGGGAGGAGGAGGGAGGGAAGGAAGGAGGGAAGGAAGGAAAGGAAGGAAGGAAGGACAGAAAGATGGGGAGGAAAGATGTGGGAGGGAGGAAGGGAGGAAGGAAGGTCAATGGGTGGAAATTAATCAAGGAGAGAAGCAACCTGGAACTAAGGAAAAACTTCCTAACAGTGAGGACAATGAACCAATGGAACAGCTTGCCACCAGAAATTGTGGGCTCTCCATCACTGGAGGTTTTTAAGAAGAGACTGGACAGCCATTTGTCTGAAATGGCATTATACCGTATTTTTTGGTGAATAAGACGCACCAAGGTTTTGAAGAGGCAAATTTTTTAAAAAAATAGGTAGATAGAGGGATAGAGAGGGAGAGAAAGAGAGAGAAATACAGTAGGTAGGTAGGGAGAAAGAGGGAGAGAGTGTAGGTAAGTAGTAGATAGAGGGATAGAGAGAAATAGAAAGAGAGAGAGAGAGAGAGAAATACAATAGATAGGTAGGGAGAAAGAGAGAGAGTAGGTAGGTACATAGGTAGATAAAGGGGGGGGAGAGAAATACAGTAGGTAGATAGGGAGAGAGAGAGAGAGTAGGTAGGTAGGTAGATGTTTCCAGGTGTATTTATCCATGGGCTGGAGAAGGAAATAGCTGACAATCTGCAGCACCTAAGACTTGGTTTCTGCTGGCACAGCACTTGATCAATGTAATCCTCATCAAAGAGCTTTCCAAAAGGAAAAAAAAAGTTTTTGCACTCTGCAAAGCTCCCAAAAATGGCTCATTTTTCGCAAAAACGGGCCCGTATTTTTTCAAATAAAAGACATGAATAGCCTTGGGGGGGGGGGATTGCAGAGTGCTCCTGGAGGTGTGTGGGGGAGGGGGTCAAAAACGAGCAAAAATGGCCCGTTTTTCATGGAAACGCGGCCGTATTTTGTCAAACAAAATTGCATGCATAGCCTTATGGAGGCTTATAGAGTGCTGCTGGGGGCTGGGGGGCAAAAAACAGGCCATTTTTTGCTTATTTCTTCTCTCCCCAGCCCCCAGGAGCTCTCTGAAAGCCTCCATAAGGGTATGCACAGCCATTTTTGCAAAGGGGGGGGGGGGGTTTCAGGAGACCAAAAATCCTGCATTCAGTATATAAGACGCACCTAGATTTTCAGCCTCTTTTTTGAGGGGAAAAAGGTGCGTTTTATACTTTGAAAAATACGGTAGGTTCTCTCTGCTTGACTGGAAGACCTCCCAAGGTCCCTTCCGGCTCTATTCTGATGATGAGGAATTTCAGGTGAGTAAACCATATACCTGCACCGATGGCTGCTATCAGAGGCCCCATGACCAAGACGAAGGGGTAATTCCACGCCCCGATGACCAGGACCACGCCCAGGGGCTCCCGATGGATGTAGGTCTTGTCGCCCAATGTCATCACGGTTTTCTCCACGGGCTGGGGGCTCGCCCAGTCGGGGAGCTTCTCCATCATCTGGTCAATCTCGCCCAGGACGATCATAAACTCGTAGCTGAAGCTGTTGAATGCACTCTGCAAGAATTATGTTTGGTTCCGTTAGGGGGGGCTTGATATAGAATTGTGTAATAAATACATGAAAATCAATAAAGACAAGCAAGGGATTCCTTGCAACGAGATGGGTACCAAATAAAATGTATAAATAAATAAATAAATAAGAGCTTTGGTTTAAAAATCCTAAGTCTGTGGACATAACATACTTAGTGCTCTCTGAGCTCCTATTTTACCAAAAGCCACCACATATTTCCTCCAGGTAGGAAGCAGAATCAAGGTGGGAAAATCTTGAGTTTCTTTCTCACACTTTCCTGATTTCCTGGGGTAGGCTCCTGTTTTACTACAAATAATTTGTTGTTAACTGAGAAGTCGTGTCTGAACCATCGCAACCCCATGGACCACGTTCCTCCAGGCCCTGCTGTCCTCTGCCACCCTCTGGAGTCCATTTAAGCTCACGCCGGCTGCTTCGGTGACTCCATCCAGCCACCTCCTTCTCTGTCGTCCCCTTCTTCTTCTTTTGCCCTCCATCGTTCCCAGCATGAGGCTCTTCTCCAGGGAGTCCTTCCTTCTCATTAGGTGGCCAAAGTTTGAGTTTCCTCTTCAGGATCTGGCATTCTTTTTTCTTTTTTTTTTTGTAAATTTTATTGGTTTTTTACAAATATTTTTAGGAAAAGGGTAAATAGGTATAGAAAATTTTGACAGCTGCATCATGCGAAAGGTAGAAATCCCCCCAAATCTCACAACTTTTACAGAAAAGAAAAAAAACCCATCAGATTTAAATAAACATTGGCAGCTTTTGGTTTTACATTATATCATCAATATATTCAATCATCTTTTGTGTCACTTCCAACAATTACATTATAACAACAATTGCAATAATGTTTCAACCTCATTTTTGTGACCTGAGTCTTTTCAGTGTTGCATCCTCCCCCCTATCTGCTGGCAGAGCCACGGCCCCTCCCTCCTTCATATCTTGTGTACTGTCCCCTGTTTCATCTAGAAGGGCACTGTGTTTTTTAATGAAGGCCTCCGCCTCCACAACTGTATTAATTCTAATTCTGCTGCCCTCCCAGAAAATCAGCATTCCTTCTGGCAATAACCATCTGAACCAAATTCCTTTATTATATAATTTCTTTGCTAAAGAGGAGTATTTCTTCCTCCTATCTCTTACTTGTTGCAACGAGCCTTGCAACACACTTGTTGCCCGAGGTTCAGACTTTCCTTGTCGATGGCTCCCACAGGAGCGAATTTAGAGGGCCCCTCGCAAGGGTGGATTAGCCAATAAAAGACACCACACAAAAGATTCTCGGAGTAAGAAAGCAAAGAAATGCCCGGGGTGATGTTGTGTCCCCCGAACAGATCAAAGCAAATTCCTTTTATTAAGTAGTTTCATTAGGGCGGGGGGAAATACACGTATAAAGGAGTAACATATAGGAATCACAGAAAAGCATGACTCGTTACATACGTAACAGAAACTTAAAGTTTGAGAAGAAAAGAAAACTTATCCTAGAAACGAAAGTGAACACTAGTAAAGAAACGAAACCTAAATGTGGCTAATAGATAGCTCTGTTACACACCAAATATTAAAACTAAGCAGCATATATACATGGATAAACAATACATAGCAATTCTATAAAAGCCTTAAAAGATTATATTCTCTTGGCCTATTATATTAATAACAAATGCTGAAGCCTGAACCAAACTTGTATCCATATGTATCAAACTTGTATCCATATGTATCAAACTTGTATCCATATGTCCTCTGTTTTTATTTTTTAAGATGGTTAAAATTCTTCTAAAGCTATGACATCCCCAGTGGATCCCCCCTCCGGGAGAGCCCTTAGGGAGCCAATACACCTTTTCAAAGGAATGTTTTCTGATTCGGAGTCCTCATCAGCCTCCGAGGCAAATTCTAAAAGAGGTTTTTTACATTCGTTTTCAACAGTGTGCTTCAGCAAAAGGACATCATCTCCAATATTGTTCAGTCGCTGTTTCAAAAATGTCAAAAGTCTCCCCATAACGCATGGGCCAATTATACATGCAAGGAGCAATAAAATCAAAGGACCGGCCAGGGCCGAAAGGAGAGTAGTCAACCAGGGGGAAAGGTCAAACATTCCCTGATACCATGTGTGAGATTGGAAGCGTTCTCTCTCTCTATCTTTCAATCGGGTATTTAATTCTGCCATAGAATCAAGCACAATGCCTGAACTATCAGTATAAAAACAACATTCTTCTTTTAAAGCTACACATAAACCGCCCTGTTTTAAAAATAACAAATCCAATCCTCTTCTATTCTGTAAAACAACTTCAGATAGTGAAGTAAGAGAATCCTGGAGAGCAACCATAGATTGTTCAATGCGTTTGAGATCGGCATCAATCTCAACACTGAGCTTTTGGACTCTTTGGTCAGCCACAACCATTCCTGCAACGCCTGTTGCCGCTCCAGTGGCTCCTAGGCCCAGGAGCAAGGCCAGAGTCATAGTAGTGACTATCTCACGTTTTGTTCGTGAAAAATATTGAGGTGTTTCCATTCGAGAAAGAAAGTCATTATCAGAAAAAACAGTTATTGTTGGGAGGAGATAAATTTGAATACAAAAGGCTTTTTGTGAATGTAAAATATCTCCACTGACACACGCAGTAGCACCAGTGGAGCAGGCCCAAATAGAACCATTGGAGGGAATAAAAAAATATCCTTTAAAATAAGATGAAAGATCAACATTGGAGTGAAAAGAAAACAAAGTTACCCAACCCCCGTGAATATCAAGTGACTGGACAAAAGAAGACATTCGAGATTTTGGCAAATAAACCGTACATTGATGATATAAATCTGTAGAAGCATTAATACAAAAATGAGAAAAGTTAGAGGGTACATATCCAAGGCAGCAACCTTGACCTTCAATGGAGGATATGGTTATTGAGGAATTGGACCAACGACAAGTGATATCTGAGGTGCTATTGGTAAAGGGTAGGGCAGAGCCCACGGCTTCATAAAAAGGAGGTTGGGAAGACATGCACAACCAACACTTAGTATCATTGCGAGGAAAGGTACCAGCTGCCGCAAGGGCATCTCGAGCGGAGGAGACCAGGGTCACCAATGGGTTATCCTTTTTAGTCAAGGGCTGTAAAAAAGGCGAATTAAGTTGCGTGTTCGGGCCTACTGGTGGAGACGTTTCTATAGTCCTGGCAAGGCGAATTGTAAAAACATTACCTGGGTGACCCCGATACCAATAGTCAGAGTTATCTTTTGACCTTCCCCCCCACTGTTTCCCTGTAAGCCATTCAGCGATTGGAAGATTTTTGCCATACGATGTAAAGGTGACAGTCATGGGGTTAAGGCGAACACCACAACAGGCCCAATTATCACAGGAGTCCCAAGGCAAATTATTATCAGGGCCTAATACTGCTTTGATATAGTCCGAGGTATAGGGAGCCGTCCACCAAATCTTTCCAGTCGACACACATTGCCAGGACTTACAATAATAGTCTGAGTAGGTTCCGCATTTATCCTGGTGGGAAAGATCCGTGAGATATCCAGGGCAAATATACAGGCCAAGGCCGGTGGCCCAAACACCTCGGGGGGAAGGGTCACATTTAGTCATATTTAAAGCCATGAGCGCCAACCAGCATTTCAGCAAAATCAAAAGAAAGCACAGGAAACCAAGGCCACAGAGTTCGATTAGAAATGGAATGAAGGATATTTCCTTGAAAGTCCAAAATAGTCCAGGTATAGTTTACGGGACGGTGCTGATTCTGTTGTACATCGGACAAGGAGCGCCGCAAACGGGGAGCTACAGAAACAAAAACGTGGGAAGAGGACAGGGAGCGAAATACGCCAGGGGAAAAATGAATAACAGAAAACAAAGAAACTTTCATGACAAAAGATCTTTTTTGCTTAGGAAAAAACAGGGAGCACACATAAGTGCCATAGTCCTCAGAGGAAACATTAAAAATTAGTAAAGAAGTAGAACAAGGAGAAGATATTATATAAGTGTTGTTAGAGGGATGGATCAGATATCCATTCCTCAGCCATGTCCACTGAGCTGGATGCAGCAAGGGATGGCGTTGTCTACAAATAAGCTCCGCACGACCCCCGAAAGGAGTTTGTACTCGACAATGTGGAACTCTAATATAGGCATTCAAACGTTCAAGAAGTGTACATTTAGGAAATAAACCACGTGAAGCAGGAAAAATAGAAGACGCAGAGGAAAAAAGGTTAGGGACAGAAAAGACAAGAGAGATCAAAGACAGGATCAACAAAAGGATCATGTTGCTTTTTTAATTGGTCGAGATGGCAAGGACGAACGCAGCGAGCTGGAACCCACAGAACTCGATCTTGTAATTGTACGGCTGCGTAGCCTTTTCCCCAAGTGATCAATTGAACAGGACCTCTCCAAGCTGGATCAGGAAGGTGCCTATAATAAACAAGAGGACGAGAAGAGGGGAGGGGAGGGGTGGAAAAATGTCTAGAAGCGGCAGTAGAGGCTGGGGATCCGGTTAAATTAAGAAAATTCAAAGAATACAAACAAACATTTAATACATTTTGTAACGCCGGGGAGTGACGGGGGGCTTACGCCTTTGGACCCCAAATGTCTGTCCAGGGCTTGTTTGAGGGTCAAATTTGCCCTTTCCACAATAGCCTGTCCCTGGCTATTGAACGGAATGCCAAATTTATGGACAATTGACCAGCGATGGCAAAATTGTGCAAAGGCAGAGCTTGTATATGCTGGACCATTATCAGTTTTTAAAGTTGTAGGACATCCCAACGTTACGAAAGTCCGAATACTATGATTTATAACTTGCTTTGCGGCTTCTCCCCTTTGCAAGGTAGCCATAATAAAGCCCGAATAAGTATCCACGGAAACGTGAATATACTTCCAAGGGGCAAAGGATGGATATTGAGTCACATCCATTTGCCACGTCTCACAGGCACTAGTACCCCTAGGGTTAACCCCTTGTGGGATAGCCGATGCCTGCAGACTACATGTTGGGCATTGTTGGATTATAGCAGCAGCTTCTTGATGTGTAATACCAAACTGCTTGACAAGTGCTTTTTTATTTTGATGGAAATAATCATGGCTTTCTCCTGCTGTTAAGGCATATAAGCAGGAAGACGGGGTGGTTTTACATGCCTCATCTGCCATATGATTTCCTTCAGATAAGCATCCAGGGAGAAGTTGATGACTTCTTATGTGTGCTACAAATAATGGATGAATACGGAGATGTAACAATTCCTGGAGCTGTAAAAACAACTTCATTAAAGGGGCAGGGGTGGAGGGAGAAATATAGGCATCATAAATACAAGACACCAAATGTGAAACATATAAACTATCTGTGATAATGTTGAGGGGCTGGTTAGGAAACAAGGCAAGAGCAAGATTAAAAGCAGATAATTCTGCTTGTTGGGCAGATGGCTGCGCTGTCGTAGTACGAGTCTGCCACATTTCACGTCCATTGTCTTGCCATACACAGGCACCCACAGATTTAGAACCATCAGTAAATACAGTGAGTGCATCCTTTAGAGGAAAAGAACTCACAGGAGTTGAAAAAAGAATAGGAATTGTTTTTAATATTTGTAATCGAGGGTCTGGAGGGAGGTGACATGAAAGAATTCCATTCCAATCCTCTAGGGCATTCTGTAATGCATCTGAGGTTTGGTATAAGGATTCCCATTGAGTTAACTTAAAAGGTACATACAGAGTACTAAACTCAAGACCCATCAAGGCTTTTGTGCGCCTTCTTCCCTTTTCTAAAAGAAGAGCCATTTGTGAGGCTTTGGTGGTAATTGAAGCCTTAGGAGTGTGTGCCAGATATATCCATTCCAAAATATACAATTTCTTTTCATCTGTTAGCTGAAAAATAATGGCTGTTAATAAGGAAGGGGTTAATAAAATAGCAAAAAAAAGTGGTTTGTTAGATAGAGCCCTGTCGACCCATTGCTGGGTGAGCACAGCATTAACCATTGACAAAGCAGCCTTTTGATCTTGTGTTAAAACAACAATATCTGATGGATGCTTAAGACCTACTAAGGCAGAAAAAAGAGGGGATAAAACATGGGTAGGAAGGGACAAATAGGGTCTGGCCCAATTAAGGGTTCCCAAATACTGCTGAAGTTGAACAAGTGTGGTTTTTTCTGGGAGATATAATGTAGGGAGAACAGGCATGGCAGCAGATGCCATGAGCTTATGACCCAAATATTGCATAGGATACTGGGTTTGTACTTTATCAGGGGCAACATGAAGACCTGATTGGGTGAGAACGGTATACAAAAAGGAAAGAGTTTGAAAAACAGTGCCTTTTGGACCATCAGCTGCTATTAAAATATCATCCATATAATGGTAGATTAAAAATGTGGGATTAGCATCTCGATAAGGTTGCAAGGCCTTATCAACAAAATATTGACACATTGTGGGTGAATTAATCATTCCCTGAGGGAGGGCCTTCCACTGATATCTAGTGGTTGGCCTAGAATTGTTAAATTGAGGAATGGTAAAAGCAAAAAGGATTCTATCAGCAGGAGCAAGAGGAATAGAAAAAAAACAATCTTTTAAATCTATTACAACCAGATCATAATTATGAGGGATTAAATTTGGATTTGGAAGGCCACATTGTAAAGGTCCCATAGGCTGAATTATTAGGTTGATTTTTCTCAAATCCTGTAGGAGGCGATATTTCCCACTTTTCTTTTTGATTACAAAGACAGGAGTGTTATAAGGGCTAGTAGAATGCTCAAGATGTCCCTCCTGCAGTTGTTGAGCCACCAGTTCTTGCAAAATCATAACTTTTTCTTGGGACATGGGCCACTGATCAATCCACACGGGGATAGAAGATTTCAAAGTGAGGGAAAGAGGGGACAAAGACATATTATAAAAGTTTCAAGGAATGGTCAAAATAGCATGAAGTTGAGATAACAAATCTCTTCCCCACAAATTAGTATGCAAAGGTAAAATAAAGGGACGGAGATAAGCAATAACAGAAGAATGAGGAGTAGATGCAGTCAACCAAGAGGTGCTAACCTTAGCAGCCTGGGCACCTCCCACGCCTTGCACAGTAGACGCATCAGTAAGAGGCCAAGAAGAGGGCCATT